>JARQSW010000427.1:2615359-2734285 GCA_030142375.1 Calameuta pallipes
CGTAATAAATTTGAGGATAATTAAAGTATCGCGATTAAGCAGATATTAATTTTTTGTTGAAAATCTCATCGCTTGTAATAAATTGCACGCGACAATAATTAGCATCTTTTCTAATTAAAGTTAGTACAAAAATTTTACTTTGCAGCAAGGAAAAAACAGGGCTTACCAGTTGGGATTATTTCTGAAAAAAAATTATGGCGTCTGGCTTGGTTCTATTTATGCTGACAGTCTATTTTATTTCCGGACCAGTGATATACCCAGGACCAAAATGTCAGCGCAACTTGTTGCTGCTGCACTTTTCCAACCGACCGATATCCAAAGGTCAGTTTAAAAGTTAACCATAAATTCTCCGTCGTCCCACATTGGTCACTGAACTGTTTGTTCACTGTTGAGAGGTTAACTAGAGAAGCACATTATTGAGGAGCGTGACTGTATTACAGGTGGAATCAAAAATTGAACTGGCAACCTATACCCATTTGGAATCATCCTCCGATTGAAGATATTTTATTTTTCGGGCCATATGTTTGTAAGAAAGCCGCTACTTTAAGAAAGGAAATCGAAACGTCAGATCCTTATTTGCTCGAGAGACAAAAAGAATTGGCTGGTTTCTTTGAGTACATTAGTGAGCATGTTGGCGCGAATGTTACTCAACAAACAGCATACTATATATACGCGCACCTTTATTCTCAGGTATTAAGTGAAAGGTTTAAAAAAAACTTAATGAACAACAAATTCTCTCATAAATTAATTTTTTTTATTAAAATCAGTATACGATGGGATTTAAAATTCCTGAATGGACAAAGGGCATATTTCCTTTTGGAGAGTTCGAAGAGGTTGCTGCATATGATTATGTTATACAATCTTATACGAAGGAAATGGAAAAATATAATGGAGGTATGTATTTTTTGAGTAAAAAACTTTTCGTATTTATTCTTATTTCTTAATACACAGGTCTCTGGATTAGGGAATGGTTGCGCAATGTCGACAATTACATCAACGGCACGGCAACCTATCGTGCATTATTCTATAGCGGACACGAGATTAATATTGCGGGAATTTTGAGTTCCTTGAATGTCTTCATTCCGCATTTACCGGAATTTTCAAGCTCTGTTATATTAGAGCTTCACGAGCGTGGCGAGGAACATTTTGTCAGGGTATAAGTTATTCGTTATTATATATTATAAATATTAATGCATTTGCAATTAAGATAATTAGTTAATATATGTAAATAAAAATTACAGGCATTACACAGAAATCTTGATACTGCGGTGGAGCTGAAAATTCCAGGTTGTAATGGAATCTACTGCCGTCTTGATACCTTCAGGAATCTATTTGCTGATATCATATTGGAAAATCCTCTTGAATCTTGCAAAACGTAAATATATTTTTTAATCATAATCAAGCAAACAAGCTTATCAATCTTACAATAATGTATGAAACTAAAATATGTTTCTATGTTTGCGACGTACCAAAATATTTTTAGCAATTTCACTATTTTCTGCTCCGATACTCGGTGCATTAAAATACGCATACAACTTTGATAGTGATAAACATTTAATTAATATTAATGAATTGTATTGGAAAACGAGAGTACAAAGGTAATTTAAAAAAATAGACTATAGTAACAGTCGAAATAAATAATAGAATCACATAACCGCGCTTGTCGTAGCTGAGTCAATTATTAAAATAAATAACTCTTATTGTTTTATAATCAACACCTAATTGGCCTAATTAAAACTAATTTTCTCGTCATAGAGATTTGCCAAGTCTTCACGGCTAAGTTTGTCCAGGTGACAATTCAATTCCTTGTCCGACGGTAAAACGTCCCTTACGATATTCAGATATGTGTCTATGGGACATAAATAATCACAGTCGCCAATCTTCAAAGGAATAATCTCCTCTGTAATACCGGTCCAAACGAACATCTGCGTAACAAATAAATTTACACAGTTTATAAAGTAAAATTGCACAAGCCACGAAAAATAGATTTCGAAAAAAATATCTTCAGTTACTCACCCTAACGAATATGTCACCCGTAGTGTTTTCTAATTTCTCAAAAATAACGGCCGTACCGTATAGAGGCAATGCAGGCTCTGTTATATCGTGTGCTCGAAGAAAGGCCGCAATATTTACCTCGTGGCCACTGTAGAGATACAATTTTCTGTGAATACTACGCTTTCCTGTAATATCCATATTATCGACGAAGCGTCGAACCAAAGTGCCGCCATTCAATCTTTTTAAATCTTTGTTAAACGACAAAATTTTATACTCAAGCACAGTGACTTTTCCCATATCCTCAAATACTTTATCCGTGCACCACTGGGGTAGTGTGAGATTCATACTTTTCTATAAATAAAATAATTTAGTATTAAACATATATATACATATACATATATTACGAATAGAAATAGAATCAAAGAAAAGCTGCAACGGACACTTACTTGAGCCACTAGCAAATTATATATCTCATAGACTTGAGTAGTAGTCGTGATGTTGAATCCAGTAGTCGATGAGAGGAATTTGAAAAGTTCACTATACTGAGAAATCAGAGAAATAACTTTTGGGTCTCGTTTAATTTCACCAAGAAGTTGTGTGAATCTGCAATAAAATTATAATTATTAAATATCGCACCCTTTCTTTTGTTTATTTAAATAATACAATTTTATATTCCAATCATTTTTCATACTCACTGAGTACATAAATGTGGCCTCATAAGTATATCCAATTTCTCGGGAGCATAATGGGTGGCTGCAGGCAGCCATGGGAGATTCGGGTTCCAAATCTGAACATTTTTCGCAGGATACAAACTAGACAGCACTAATTGCAAGGACATTTTAGTACGATCGGAATCTGAGCTCCGTCCGTAAACGTCCTTAGGAAAATAATAATCCCCAAGGAAATCGTTATAACGCGCTCTTAGCATCTCGCCAATACGAAACTCTCTTTGTTTCCCAATCTGAAAGAAAAATTCAAATAAGTCATATGAGTGATAAACTCAATGAAATATGCATGCCAGATATATGCAAGGAGAATAATTCTAAAATTACATTTGAAAATGATTCTTCGAGCTTATCGCAAATGACACGACGAGCTTCGTATGATACTTTTTTCTGATTTCTGATAAGTAAAAAAAATTATTAGCCTAAACATTCTATAATTACCATTTTTTTATCGCACGTGCTCGAAATATATATAATGATAACTTGAGTATAAAAAATTTACCAATCGATAATCTTCGATTCGAATATAGAAAAAATTATTGACTTACGTTGGTAAGTTGTCCAAAATCGCAAGGAAAATAATCCGATACCGGATGAGGATCATTGGGATACATTTCCTTTTTCAACGGTGCTCTTTCTCCATGTCTGAAAATCTTTTAGAAAGAAAAAATAATGATAGATCAACAAAGCATAAGTAATTATAGAAATTGTTAAAAAAAAATAAACAAACAAATCCACGTGCTATTGCGTTACATGGTGTTCAAAATTTTGAGAAAAATAAATAATTCAGTGCACATAAAATCTCGAATGAAAAGTACAAAAATGAGAATAAATAGACATTTTTGAAAAATTTATTTATCAAACACTTACCACTTGCACTTGCTTCAATTTGAGTGTGCACCGACCTATGTCCAAAACTGAGTATAAAAGAAGGCAAAGTGCAAAACTTCTGAAGAAAAACGACATTGCAAATAACTTCAACTGTCAAGAGAGACTAAAGTTGAATAAACAGCCAACCGCGTCTTCTTTTCTTTCTCCAAATCGAATTCGCGAATTGCCAAGAGACGAATAAGTTTCCCGCTAGGTATATAACAGTTCTTATGATCCTAGCCGTTCACAAATTTTGAACTGACTGAGCGTCGAAGAGCAGCTATAGATGCTTTTAAATAACAAACGCTGCATGGTGTTGTATCGTAGAGGTCAAGTCATTACTATTTTATTTTTTATTTGACTTTACACTGTCAAATATAAACTTTGATAATGTTAGTATTCGTCAAGAACGATGCATCACATCACATCACATGTATTGGCGCAATGTCCTCCTGATGTACTCATGGCTGCTGATCTTCCTTTTTTTCCATGTTCGCCTTTATCGAGTTAATTAGCTACAACACGCGATTAGCTAAGGATGATTGATAAACTTGAGGGTTTTACAAATTTTTAATAATAATTCTGTTAAAAAATTACTTACGCAAGAGGGTATGATGTCGAATACAAAGTTTTATATTTCAGCCAACAGTCGTAGATGTGATTTCGTAACGTATAATGTATGATAATCTTGTTTGGTTTCGGTAGCGTCTAATCTTATTTCTATGACATCCAGAAGACATATGATATAGATGACCAATTATTTTCTATTGTACCAATCACGTCATATGGGCTTATACATCATGCTGCAATTGTATATTTTTTTAATGAAATTTCGAAACAGACTTGTTGTTTTATACTGATTAATTGTAGATGCGTTGTTAGGGATGAAAAATATTTAGTAAATATTGCTGAAAATTCCCTGTTTTCGTGTCCGATACTTTTTTACGTAAAAATCCATATAAACTTGACCATGCACGTGCATTCTCAATACTAAAGGACTGTATTTAAATGAACTTTAGCAATGAGAGATTAAAATTTACACCAAAGACTCACTTTATAATTATTGTATAAAGAATCAATTTAAGAGTGACGACATATTGTATATATTACTAGGCTGATCAGTTATCGGTATATCGACAAATAATCGTTGATAAAATCATCGGCTGAAGATAATTAGACTAGATGCATTTCGTCTGTGTTTAGTATCCTCCGTACTATACAAACGGTAATTGAAAAATGTGCCGTAAGATGGCAGCACTTGCCGATCAGTATTCAAATTAGTGGGGATACTGACAGATATACGGTGTAATGTATCAGCTCGGAGCTTCTTTATTCCGAGAGACAATTTTCTACATCGAATTCTGGAACACTTGTGTCCATCCATCCTTTTTTCGGTGTTACTCACTGTGTCTCTCTCTGTGTTCATTTTGTCATGTCTCTTCCGTGATTTATTGTTCACTCGGTCGTCTTCTGAATTGTTCCCTCCTTTTTACGTTGTTTTACCTATTTAACCTATTTCTATCACCGTGCTATACCCTCTCCACGATGTCACTTTCATATGAATGTCAATCGAATAGTAAATATACAGGTCAAGGCTGTACAAGCGACGAGGAGTCTCGGGCTGATGGTGGCATCCATTACGGCCTTCTCAATAGAAAAAAAAATGTCAATTTAAATTCGCTTCTGCCACTCCACTTAGCATAAAAGTGCACTTGCGGCCACCAGGTAAACTCTAATCGCCATCAATCTATAAATATACTCATCACCTAATAACATGGTCCATACAATTTCCGAAAATCCAAGAATGTTGACAGGACTTATGAAAATCATAAAGGCTGGTAATCGCCTACATGGAAACACCCACATATTTTTAAGTCATAAATGAGCTTCTTACGCATGCAGCCCACACATGATTGCTATTGGAATACCTTTACACTATTTACTATATCTTTCCTGCTTACTACCTGGTTTCACTGGGGTCAGTAGTGATTTGGAATAGAAAATTCATATGAAATTACAAAAGATTATCCTCATATCGTTCCTTGCTATTTGATGTACATTGCAAATTTATAATTATAATAATTATACTTGTAAACAGTCCTGGCACTTTGTCTCTCAATAGAACCAGAAGGTAGAAACGGGCAGCGCATGCATGACGATCAGACAAATGACGTCAGCAACAGGTTATCCCCACGCAAGTGCTCGGTGATGACGATGACGCAATCGTCAGAGCTGTTGGTTGACATTTCGAAAATAGAGAATTGTTCGTTCACAGGAAATCCGACAAACAGTGTTAACTCTTCTGACTATCCGCCACGAATAAGCCTTTTGTGGTTATTCTGACGTTTGCACTACCATAATGATTCGACTATATGAATGTCGGTTAGATAAATCACATAACCACCATAGTCATACCACATCTACTTTAATGGGCATATCATTATAATCTCGAAACCAATCCGTGATATATTTCCAGTAAAATGATTACAAGTGTTTCGAAATATAATTAATCATTCCCTTCGAAAATATATCTGATTTAATAATAATTCCATTAAGTCATTACTATTGTATACTCACTCTTGATTGTTATTCCTAGAATATATTCAAAATGGACGATCATTTCATACAGAGTGAGCCAACATCGCAATTTATCATATTATGCATATAGTAAAATATACACGTATACCGAGTGTCTAGAAAGCTCCTCCTCCAAGTCAGGTAAAGAAATTTGAAAACAGGTCGCAAGGAGAATCTACTCGGCGAATTCAAATCTCCAAGCGGTTTCGTTCGAAAGAATCGTGAGTCGCGCTGTTATGAGAATGGTCCCATGAATATACGTATAGTACGATACACATTCATAATTCGATTCGTAGATGTAGCAAGGTATATGTAAGCGAACTGCCATTACCGTTCTGAACTATCGTGTTACAAGTTAGTATAAAGTACCGACGCGCAAACGTGACCGGTAAGTCATTCGTCGTACAATCATTTTGCGCCATGTATGGTTTTGTACGTGCGCCAAGCACGTGGCACGATTATTACAAAATGACGTTACGTGCTACCAACTGTATCAAAAAATTATAAAATTACACCGTATCGTATATAATTCTTAAAACAACTACGAGAAAACGGACATAACCAAGAAATAAAATTTGTAAAAATCAAATCAACGCACTTCCGTCGAATGTCCTATAATCACTGTTGTAGACTTTCGTGAGAGACTACTAGAGTCAGCTTAAAAGAAGACATACCGAGAAAGGAAATCGAGTAGGTCGTCAATGACGATACGAATGGCGCGAACAAGAGTTCCTTATATGTACGCAGTTGTCCCTGAGACAAGTCCCTTGCTGGTCCAAATCCTCTCCCGGGGTACTTCGTGCTTTCTGTAATAATACGGCATATCTCGACAATGTGTTATACGAAGGTAATGCAATCCTTAAGATAATTCACGATCTAGTGCATCATATGTTCTCAGTATTCCGTATGGCCGAGAGCTGTATTGCGTTATGGGTTCACGCGAAAAAGCTCGGCTCAGGATCTGAATGCGGAGTGCGGTGGCGTAGGCGTTAGTTAAAAGACGTGCCCACATATGAGAGAGGTAGCGAGAGAGATGGACTACATATGCACGTGAGAGAAAGAGACAGAGTGAAAAGAGTGTAAGAGAGAAAAATTCAAGAGAGGTTCTCATGTGTACGTGATAGTGAACGATCGCTCGATTGGATTAGTAAGCGTGTAAAATTACATGAGTGTCAGATCGTATATGAATACATATGTGAAGATTTGAGATTGTGTTTGGATCCGTGTGTTCGAGGCCCTAGTTGCTCTCAGCCAGTCAGTAGACGAGGCCAGTTCTGGCCGGACTGCCTTAAGGTCTTGTACGCCACTTTCAATCTCTCGTGGTTCAAATCCGGTCATCCTACGAACGTCTACCGACTTGACGTAGTTATTTATTAATTTAATCAAGTGGTGTTATCAGTGTGCTGTTAAACATTTTGGATTAATTATTCGACTCGATCAAAGGTACGTTCATGTATTTATATGTTAGTTTGTTATTTGAGGTTATTATCGGTACGCGTCGTTGTAACACCTGTGGCTTCTTTTTATCAGACTCGTTGAAGTTTTAAGTGAAATTCTTGTCATACTTGTACAAGCTTTTCTTTTGTTACTCGCATTCTTCTAGACCGTGACACGGATTTGTGTATTAATAATCTAGTATCGAGTTCTACTTTCTATCTTTGGTGATGTCTTCTTTTCGTTTTCTTGTCCATGACAGTCTGTGGGTAATATTTCGTGGTAATATTCCCTTAGATGATTAACAAGCAGAATTGCATTTTAAGGTTAACTTCGATGTTCTTATATTTGACGCGCGAATGATTTTTCAAATAAAAAGTTTAGAAGTTTAGTCTCCGGAAAAGAGAAGTATTTGGTGTGGCGACGTGAGAAAAAGAAACGTTAAGGATTTAAAGAAATCGGGCTTTATGCCAGAGACATCGCGACAAGATTTATAGTTCTAGCTCGGCGACTATGCATCCATTTGCGTGACGCCTAAAATTATCCGTTTGCCGACTGTTGCCTTTAGTCAGTTATATGGTTTCTCATGTGTAAATGGTTACCGTATGGTTTTCGAGAATCTTTCGAGTAATAGCATTCTGCTAGTTGCGTACGTGCACTCTATATTTACCATGAAAACACTTGTAAACTTCCTTCGTTGTACCTTGGCTATTTGTTCTTCCTTGTAATGGATAGGGTTATAGAATAAAAAGAAAAAGAAAGTTTCTGTACCCTAGAATCTTTGCCTACGGGCCAGACGACTATATTTAATACACGCTAAAGTCCACTTTGGATATAGGTGGGCTATATTTACTCCCTGGGTGAAAAAGAGGGTACGGACTTCTGCTAGGAAGAGAGAAAGAGAGGTTCGAGAGAGTCTGACGGGAAACTGAGAGAAATAGAGAGAGAAAGAGGATTCTGGGCGCCAGCTTGCTGGACCATTGCCACCCACACGTAACGTCAGATGTCACTGTTAAATTTAACCCTTAAAACACAGCTAGGCTCGTGTATGCTAACTACACGTTGCTTTGCTATTGTGCGCGCGAGAAACTGTCACTTTTGTTTACATCGAGTTAAAATATTCTATTGACTTTTTCTATTTTTCATAGATTACACTGATCTCGTGCTAAGCTTTCTAATTATTTGTCAGGTGATTAATTTATTTGTATCTAGATATACTGCTTTACGATTGGCTATGTAATTTCGCGCTTTTCTTTTATGCTCTTTCGTTTCAGGATGGATTCTGTAAGTGTACGCTGAGCTCAGGACCAATTTTCCATGAACATATAAGAAGTAACTGATCCTTGTGATTAAGTAAAAACAAAATGGCTGATCTTACGCTGTCTCTAAATTCGTCTTTGCACTTCCGAGTACGTCACTGGTGTTGGAGTTGGCGAAGGTTGAGATTGCGTGAGAGGCGAAAAATAAAAAGTGGAAAATAAAGAACGTAAGATTAGACCGTGTCGATTTGAGTTTACATAAATATTAAGATTTCAGAATGACGCGGGAACTAAGATTAGCCGTGATCCTTAGGTCGGATTCGCATTGCGCTTTTGATCGGTGGTCGTAAGTTTTGCGACAAGAAAATTACCATTACGAATCTATTGAGAAAAGTCACTAGAAGTAACTTCGACTTTTCATTAAGCCTTCTATGCTTTCATCATTAACTAATTAAAAATAATGTCCAATAGTCAATTGCTATAGTTACGAAAAAGTGTCCAATCTACTTCGAAAGATTTTTAACAAATCTCTAACCCACCTGCGTAACACAACCATAAAATACTGGCGTGAGTCAGACGGCAGTTTAAAAGTAACCTAAACCTAACCTCGCCAAGCAGGGTGATCCGCAGCTGGCTAATTTCATCCGATTCTACCAGCTCGTGTTTTACTTTGCCGCTTTACTCTTTTGCGGGAACTAAATACCACCCTGGATCATATCCGTGGCTACTTTGTATACTGAGACAAGAAATCATGATTGAAAATTGCAAAAATCCTGGCCAATTAGACCGGCGCTGGTTCATCAGGTATCGATCAGGTTCCTGAACTGGTAACCATCATGAAGAAAGATGCCAGGTGTGCTCGCGTAGACACAACTAAACTGGACCCATTCTGCCCTGTAATGGCGCATCTATAAATACGCCATTTTGCAAGACTTCCTCCAACTACGCTATACTTCTTAATGCCTGAGAAAATTTTGCCCAGAGAACCTGAATACAAAGGACGCCATTGTGCAGGAATACAACAGCCCGAGCCAAACTGATCGTCTTACCTAGATTATCGTTGTTATTAGTACAAGTATCGATACCGGTGTCATAGTTCGTACCGGAAGTAACATTTACTCTAGACCTTGAGCTTTAATCCACAATCGGACAGATACTTTTAGTAGCCGTCGTGCAGAAACTCTGAATGGCGCTTTACGTCTGCTCTGTATTAATAACTTGGATGATCAGTCGTAACAGCTGATTGTGTCTGGAAAAAATATATATGTATATTTAACGAATAGAAATGTAGGCCTAGTCTGATACGTATGGCTATTTCCGAAGACATAAAATATTTATAATATTCAATTTTCTTTTTTCGACAGAGATAATTTTGATAATTATATTTCTAGCCGCTGAACAAGTTCACTGATTATTTATTCTATGCACGAGCAGCGTGCAATCGTTATGATTGGCAAATGGACTAATAATTGTGCAAGAGCTATCAATTGATAATTATTACTTGTATCTTTGGAACATGAGATGAATAGATCAAACCTACTTAAGTACAGAGGAGATTAGCGCGATAGGACAGTCCATTGTTATGGGCAAAATGATGGAACAGATATAACCCGCTTACGGAAGCCACAGGATGACTAGATATGGAGTCAAGTTCGTGACTTGACTGTCTGTATAGTCTGTCTAGTAAATTCGCTAGACTCGCTCAAATCATCATCAGAAATCACAATTAAGGCTGACAATAAATTCTCATTGGACAGGTTAATCTTGATATTAATTCTGGCGTGCGCGTACTGTACATTTGTTCGTCATCCTTGTTCCACATGGGTCCGACCTTGACACTCATTGAAGAAGGTGGGACAACGTTGATCAAGTTGGTTGCTTGTAAAAAAATGGTACTTTGATTGATGACGCAACCAATGAGATTTCCAGACACCAGACTCGATTTCAAAACGAGTTTAAGGATTTCCATGACGTTTACCGAACATCATTTTGTAGGTGACGAAAAAAAAAATTCTACTTCCATTTCCTATTGCTTCTCCTTTTCGCGTCTTCTTGTAGCGTTCGTTATTTTATCATTGCATAACGAATTAGGTCAATTCACATCGAGCGGTATGCTCGGCTAGTCTCTTATCGTGACTGGTACCATTAATTATACATTTTTGACTACGCATGGGTTTCCATCGTTCGATACTTCATAAACTGTTCTCTAGCGTCGTCGGTTGAACGCTTCTTGGAAAGCCTCCTTTTTGACTCCTTGACCTCGTTCGCATGACAAACCGCTACCGGAATAAACACAAGGCAGTTGGATACAGCCGAACGACATAGAAACGAAGGATCTTGCGGTCATGAAAATTCGTTTTAGCATCGAATGCAGCCCCTGGCAATTAAATTCGTCGAGCGTTACGACTCAGGGTCAAACGAGCTTCCATTAAGTTCCATAAGTGTCAATTGAAATAGTTTCTTTCTTTTTCGCAGCTATTTAAATCGTCGTCAAGACACTTTTTTTTTCCTGGGTCGACTGGGTCTTCGAGTACTTCATGGATCTCATGGCGTCTCGTTACGTGTTGCAGATTCGATAGGACTGGGCCGGCACGGGAAGGCCACTATGTCGACGATCAGGGAGAGCTCGCACGTCAGCAGAAAGACGGTGAGTCATGGAGGACCTATATCCGAACACACCACAGCCAGCAGCCTCGAGAACAACCTAGGTAAGGTTTCTTCCCCGCGTAGCTGTAACCCTATCCTCTTTTGGACTCTTGTCCAGGTCTAAAAAAAAGTCAGTAAGATCGTCACTATACACGTAAAGTGAAATTATTACATTGCAATGGAATGATTTTTGGTACCTGATTTCTTTTAGATGCTCTTCTGGAAGATCTTCAGACAACTGTGTCCAGGTCTGCCACTCCTAGCAAAGGAGGTAGGGCACTCTCGCCCCAGGTCGAATATCGAGTTGCTGCTAATCCCACCAGGGTCCTCTCCGAAGGCAGGTTGGTACAGTGCGTCAATGCAATGTGATTGTTCGAATGTTCTTTTTGTTTTCTCCTTTTACTTCGATTTTATTACCAATGGAAATGATATTTTTAGAGCCAACTCACCCGTGCGCACTGTCAATAAGACCACAGAAAAATTCGTAACCACAGGACCGAGCGGTGCGGCCAGCGGTATACCAGGATTGGAATTGCTGGATGCCGAACTTCAAAATGTACGTATATTTATTTTATAGTTACTGTTTATCAGTGCTTTACACAGAAAACCGATCTTCTTGGACGAATGATCCACCGCGATAATAGGATGCGACTGGCGGATGTTCAGTTAATTGCATCCTGACACTCTCAATTTATACATCCAGGATTATAAACCAAGAGAGGATACTCGGGTAATCGGTCCTTATCTTAGATGTTCATCGAAGCATCTTCGAGGGATTAAATTCTCCCTGTGAGATGTAGTACGTTTGAATTAAACGAGGGAGATAGAGAGAGACATCAACGGTGACAAGAAACTAGTTTCTTATATATATATATATTGCGTCCGTTCTTGACGAGCCAGTTGCATGCAAATTAAAAACATCGTAAAGGTTTATCAAAGGGAAGCACAAGTATTTTACTCTTATCAGTGTAATTTTTGAATGCTTTTTTTTCTTTTAGTAAATCAAGTTACATCAGCTCGTTATCACCTTATCACTACATTGTTTCCTGTATGGGATTATTGTTGACGCTGTATATTAAAAATGATCTCGGCATGACAAAATACAATCTTTATCAGGAATTTTCAATTCGATGAAAATGCCAGTCAGAAAATTTACTGTGGTTTTCATGATCACATTTCACACAGCTGATATCATTCTTATACTTACCGGAATGAGTATTCTCGCAAGTGGTTGCATCTGTGGAGTATGATCTAATGCTAAGCAAAAATAGATTGACCGTGAGTACGTGATCTTTGCTCGTTACTCTCTTCTTGTCCTCGTTATGACTTTCTCTGAGCATTTCTCTCTCTCTCTCTCTCTCTCTCTCTTGCTCCTCTGTATGCAAGAAATGAGAATCGTATACAGTTGCATTAACGATATGAGTGTATACATAGAGAAAAACAAGGTAAATAAGCGCCATCCGATGAAGACGGGACTTTATGTAACTTGCAGTCAAGCGACGGGATGCGCGATGACTTCACGCGGTTAAATTAAACGCCAGTCTAACTGATACTACGTACCGAGCGATAACCGGTTTATCGGAAATAGAATTATCGTGGACTGATAATAGATCGGATTACAGAGAATATTTATGGTATTTCGAGGAATACAAATAACTATGTTTATTATTGAATTAATCTTTTTTCACGCACGAAGATAATAACGTGAACGTGAACTGTCGCCCACATGATAATTCAATTTTTATTGAATATCTCAATTAAATATTCATCAGCGACCTGGAGAATGGAATTCCGTGGAATTTAAATATGCTACCGATCCGCCAACGCCGGCTGGACGTGAACGTATTCACGATTCAGTCTGGTCTTATATGGCAAGCTGGACAGTTCTGCCCACCACGGTAGTCATTATAATGATAATTCGACACGTCTGTCCATTCATTGATACAGGTCTCCATAATTATTTCATGAAAATTAAACGAAAAAGTATAAGCATTCTTAAGTAGTAGTCTTCAAAATTTTCACAGCGTCATTACACAATTATTTATTTGGTTATTCGTTATTTGTCGTTTTATCGTTAAAAATTTTTCATTCGAAAGGAAATTATTTTTTCATTTCTTATTTGTCAGGTACAACCCGGTCAGAGTAAGACAGTTGCTTACAAACAAGTTTCTTATCAGTACAACAAGAGCCTGGATGGAAAACCTATTGGTAAGACGTAATTTTATTCTTTTGACTTTTGAGGTTAATACCAAATTCTATGGAGGATCGAACGGGGAGCAAACATTCCTGAAGGAAGCGTGGAGAAAATAACCTGTCGCTACATTCACACGCGTGTAATGCGTTCGACTTCTTGGTGCCAGTGCCGGTCGTGCCGCTCCTTTTACGGTTCGCGACGGCCTTCAGGTGTATAGTTAATTGAGGTGAAAAGTATAGGGTAGGTAGAGAGGAAATGAAAAAAAAAAATGTTTCGATTATTATGGAATCTGTGAACTTAGAATAACAGAATCTATCAGTCAATGATGATAGAATAGGTTTTTATTCATGTTTACGAGTTCTGATAAGATTAGACAGATTTTAATTGGAATATTGAAGTATTCCAATAAGTAATACCTGTCATGCAATACACGACGATGATAAGGGTGATAACATATTTTAAAAAAAGTTGCCATTACGCAAGATTTTCACCAATTTTTTTTTACTATCGTGTGTATCTTTACGTGGGCCTCAATGATGGTCCTGGGAAAGAGGCTGGTGTTCTTGCCACACGTAACAGGTCCCCGCCATATTAGGCCCGTTTACGGATGAAGGCTGACCCGATTTCTCTGTCTCGCCAATGGGGACGAGTAGGGACGAGTGTCTCTCTGTGCGAGGGCGGCTAGGTGAAAGGGTTGAGGGTCACGGATTAGTGATTAGAATCTCCATGACGGGCAATTTAATCAAGGCTTATGTACGCATGCTGATATGCGTTTACAATTGGTAACAATTGCTTTTATGGCTTAAAGTCAATTGTCGGTATGGAATATTTTTATTTAATCATTGTCTTGCTGTCTTACTGATCCTTGTCAATCTTTTCAGATGAACGCAACGTCAACCAAAGCATTCTGGACAGTAGCAGCGTGCCTTTCATGTGAGTATTTTATAGATGAAATATTAAAATAGTCTTGAACTTCTGCCAAGTGAAACGCGCGCTGCTGTTAGTACCCATGCGCTATTTTTTTTTCTAGACTCGTGCCAATTTTCAGTATAGTAAGAAAATAGATGTGCAATACAATACCACTGACTGGTGGGACTCACGAGGAAGGCAGAGCATATAATTGAATTATTTATTTTGTTTGACAGCGAAGAGATTCATGAGACCAGTTACGAGGACAACAGGCCACATAGACGTCATCGTAGTCCAGACCCATCCAGCAAGACGTCCACTGTCAATAGAGAATTAGTAAGCAGTTTTATCTCTTGTTGGAATGTACTATGATACTGGATATAATGATCTTTTATAAACTGAGCTTAATTTATCATGTTACAGCTATACAGTGATGGCTCTACGACATCTCGTTCGAAGCAGACGTCTCCACTACCTGGTGGCCAATACAGAGACGTCAAGTACATCCATGAATCTTCCAGTATGTAAATGACATTGACTTGTAACGCTGCTAGTGTGACTAAATGACCGTGACTGACTGTGCAGGATCAGCTGATTGTCCAGGATCCGCTGATTGTGCAAGTCAGAAGTAAAGATAGACGAAGCTGATTTAGGCGAAGAGTGTAAATAATAGTGGAACATAATATTCTTTTGGAATTCATTTCAGATTATCAAGGAGAACCAAGACCGGTTCAGAATACAGTGACCACTGTTCAAACCTTGGACAATTCCCAGGAGTATGGAAATCGAGATTACATACCGGTGCCATCGCCTACGCCAGCAATACCAATCAATCTAGCACCGGGTCCTAATACCAAGGTTACTACGACCATAAAAACCTATACTTACGAACTTCCTGGCTCACCTGAGAATTATCTACCAGGAAGTAGTTTACCAAGAGGTGTGGTACTTCCTGGTGATCAGACTATTACGTATACTCTGCCTAGAGGAGGTTCCACTGACAAGACAGTGACTTATCATACTCAAAGTGTAACGAATGTTTCTGGTCAAGACGGACCAGGAAGTCCAATGCGATATGCAAGTCCTCCTCCAACGGAAGTTATAGCCAAGTCGTCAAGCCTTCAGAAGGAAGCCAAATTCTATAGGGAAGAGCATGTCTATCCACCGGGAAGTCAACAGTCTCAACCTGGAAATACAACAATTGTTTATCACACTGGCTCACCACCAAAAACAAATATTGATTCTACAAGGAGTATGACGAGGGATGAGAAATATTATCAGGTCAATGCTAACTATTCTAACGGACATGGACCACATGCTCCTGCTGACAGACCTGACCATCCTGGCAATACTACCATTATCTATCAGAACCAACCTCCGACCATAAACGAAACGCATACGACAATAAATCGAATTGAGGAACATTATCCTAATCGTCCTCCCTCAAGCAACAGACCACCCTCCAGCAGCAGACAGAATACACCTGAAGGTCAGAAACCTGGTACTCCGACTCATACAACTGTCAATTATTATACTGCACCTCCTCAGACCAATCCACCCCAATCTAGCACTACTATTTATAAATATTCAAATACCACCACTACTGTGCCACCGAACAAATATCCTGATGATCATGAAGTCCTTTTACCAAAGCCCTTCCCGACTAATGGAGTGCAAGTGTACCCATCCAATGCCAAACCAAGTCCTGCCAATGGACAAGGACCACCTGCGAAGCTGGAGGATCTTATGGCATCATTCTCTGACACCGAGGTAAATTCTTTTTCATTTATTAGCAATTTTCATGATATCGTGCTATACAGAAAAATGTAAAACTATACTAAACTTTTGTCCACTAGCGTGAAGTTTTGGCTGACATTGCGAAGCAGGACAGACACCAGCGAGATACGAGGGATACTGATAATAGCAATCAGAAGAAACAAGTTGAAGTTATAGCTCACACTCCACCAAAGGTCGAGAGCAAGAACGTAGCTGGACCACCTGTTTATTATCCCCCAGGATCTGCAGAGTTCACTAAAAAAGAAGAGTCCAGTGCTGCCATGTCACAATCCAGCGTAAGTAGCTTAAATAATGTTAACATTAAGTAAATAAATAATTTTTTCGTATAACACCTTGTTACAATTACAGGGTGGATGGCAAAAGGCTAGTGGTAAATACGAGTATGAAGCATCAAGTAAGAGCAAAAGTAAAAGTAGCAGCGGAGGCGCAGTTGTTCCCGTATGTCTGCCATTATGCTGCGCTCTGCCTTGTACTATATTGTAACTCATTATCACTGTAACATGACAATGGAAAGTCCTACATTATAAACAACGTTACAATTGCCCAGTCAGTTATCTTTGACAATAGGATTTTTTCCAATTATTTCACTTATTTAACTGGTGTGGCATACCTATCTTGCAATGTTTTTGTTTCTCTTTGTGCTAAGCTATAAGCAGCCAATCAAAACGTAAAGTATACATGACATGACATGTGTGTATTCAAAAGCAGTGCTTCATTTGTAATAATTCTTGGAATTCACATAATCTTAATTTAATTAATCTAAGAACCCCTCACGAGTCAATTATTTTTATTGTCATTACTGTTACTATTATCCTCACTACATCTAATGGTTTTCTGAAACCGTACGATCGTTTTATTAATAGTCCTAATAGTTCGTGCCTTTATGTTTTATAGTAAATTGTATGAAAATCCGGCGAGGTCTGAAGTCATCGAAAAAAATGTGCCCAATATTTAAAAAAAAATATTTTTGGGAGACACATCTGCAGGTTGATTTCAAGACGCGCTAGTTTTTGTGATGTGAAATCATCGGTTATCAAAAATGTCTGACCTTTTTTTAACAGTCGATTAATTAATGTACTAATACTTTTCTTATCGTCAATGTGTTTTGATTATTAACACATTATATTATACTTTCATAGCTGTCATCTCTACTTGATTTTTGAAGTCGATGAAAAGATGAACGCGTTTAGACACTTTTTTTTATTTCGAGAAATACTTGAGTCACTTCGAGTGTGTTTAATCTTATTTTGGATAGTGACATACCAAAACCTATTGAATACTCTACAGTCTTTGTAAAGCAAAACTCTCGATCTTAAATGATCAGGGTTCAATTTGATTGTTCCCCGTCAAGGTGTAAACGTACTCATAGATCTGATAAATTTTTATAGGAGTTTTATATTATTGTCTTTCTTTTTTTACTAATTAATCGCTAACGAGTGTAAAAATAACTCGAGTAAACATGGAAATTGCCGCATTAGTTGCCCTAAAAGAGCAGCGAATGTCAAATTCTTTTAACAGTCGTGCGATACCGTGAATTATGGTGCTATAATAATGATAGTCTCTATAGTGAATTTAAGAGCAATGTGTTGCATCTTTAATAAATATATATAGATATATATTTTACAGAATATACATACGTGAATTTTAACTTTAACAGATTGTAAAAATATCTTGTGCCATTGGACAACATGTATTTAGCGCATGCGTTTTCTTGTATGGTAATGATATGTTACGTGCTAATAAATTGACTGCTGTTTCTAATGTACCAGTAATAGTATTCTTGATAATTACATATTCTGGAAACCAGATTTTGTTGAGTGTTTCAGTAAAAATATACAGCGTATACTGTAGCCACACAGAAAATAGTATCCTGGAAAATGTATCTTAAGATCATTGAGGAAACTTCATTTTAAGCAGACTCCTGGAAATTTTCTTACATTGACAAAATTGTCATAAGCATAACTATCCGCCTCGGCATCCCAGATACATCTTGTACCCATTTTTAGACCAGCACCGTGTTGTTCACCAAGAACTACGTTTACAATGTATTTGTATCGGCCAAACTTTAATTCTGAAAATATTTGAGTTTTCCTGATCGTCTTTAATCCGTTGACTGTTAATACCCTATCGTTACCTTTAATTTTTTCTTTTATCATATCTGCAATTTCTTTCATCCATTGTTCAGCCTCTTCTTCGTTATAAACTTTGGTAGATAAGTAATCAAACAGAACAGTGTGTATAACTTCCTTTGCACTCAAAGGTCGAAATCTAATAAAGATTCATAAGTAATCATTTATTCACCCCGCAGGGATAAATTTTTATTATTTACAGCTACTATTGTCTGTCTTGCAAGGTTAGACAAGAGATAATTATGAAGAGCAATTATTATTAAAGAAAAAATGTATAAATACTTCTCAAAAAGCTGTGGTCGAATTTGATAAACAGGTTGAGTCAGTGGTTCTTCATCTCCGGATGGACTAAGAAGGACCTCATTTTGAACCCCTGATTTTAGGGTGTTTTGATCCTGCGGCCTGATACCTTCAGTTTCTTTATTCCCTTCCATAACTGAATTGCTTGCACAAATTCAAGGCACTTTGCAAGCAACTTGCATCGATTTGTATCATGGAACTGTCATCACATCCAAGCAACTGTTTATTGTTGTGCAAAAGATACATCGATCTCGTGCACGAGGTATCAGACAATATACGCAACAAAATTCTTCATATCCACAGACGGTAACTCTTATTTGTTCTTACTTATTCTTATGTGCGGCTTTATCAGCATAATATAAATTGGCAATCCTTTTCAAATATTATACCATTATCACCGTCGGGAAGTTAGCGTCAAAGGATAAGAATGTATATGTTTGTAATGCCTAAAAGCACGGTCTTGAGACGGTGCCTAAGAATATGCTCCTTATGTTTTCCTAATTGCTCCGCTGCTGTTATACAATGGATAAAAAATATTAAATAAAACAGAAAAATATTTTTATTACATTACCCTCAGTCAAGATTCACCACAAAGAAAGACCATGGACGTAGCACCCGACAGCGCCCTTGCGGCATGGCCACGATGTCCCGAGGGACACAGAGCAAGCTCAGTGGGTCAGGCGTAAGGGACCTCGTCCGTCTTCGGCAGCGGACCCTGTCAGCCATTGATCCTCGCGTAAAATGTCTTCGACAGTGGGTGACTTTAGACTAGCAGGTGCTTAATTGCACCGGCACCTATCTCAAGTGAGGCTGACCCAAGAGCACAAGCACAAGCAGGACTTTACCCAGAACCAACGGACTACCCCGCAAGACCTCCCCACCGGCACATAGGATCGTCTCTACCCATACGAGTACTCAAGGGTCAACGACATTTTGGAGCGTTTTTAGCGTAGTGAATAAATTTTACTAAATACGCGAGAGATAGACACTCTAATTAAATTCAGTATACCTAAGACCTAGGCCGTAGCGTACCCTAGGGAGCTCAAAGTCGCTGTCGGGAGGCCACAACTTGGTCCGGACCCATTAAGCAAGCTCAGCGGAAGGGCAACTCCCAACACCATGGTCTATACGTTTGGCTAATCTAACAGGGAAACTAGCCTTATATACTTGAATGAGTCGACTACTCGCATGAATGTGATTGACCCGATCATAGGAATAGGGACAAGCAAGACAAGCAAAATGGAAAGTAAGAGGGAACAGAGTGAAACGAAAATGCAGGAAGGAAGATAGAAATAAAGAAGTCAAGAAGTAGAAAAGTGAGCAATAGAGTTATAAAGACGGAGAAGAAATGAGGAACGAGATAAATAAGGAAGAATGAAAGATAAAGAAATAAGGAAGAAATAAATATAGAAAAAGAAGCTTGGAAATGGATAAGAGGGATGCTTCCAAGAGACCGGTATAGGAGACCGACTCGATGAAGAATGAGCGCTTCAAATCGCCGAATTCTGCACGATGAAATAGCGCGCACACAATTTTGAGCAATTTTTAATACTTTCAAATATTCTTGACCAGGATTTCTGAATTCCAAGTGTTAATATCGAACTTTATTGATTTAATTAATTATTTTAATATTCCAAATACTTAATTTATTAATATTTCAATTTGAGCGTAACTTATTTTCGACATTTTCCAATTTCAATTCTACTTTTATCTACTCCGCATATTTTGCGAGATTTTAATTTAGCATCAATTTTATATTTTGAATAAATTTCGGAAGTATACGTTCGTCCAATCAAAAACATGAGACTGGTTCATGGGCCCTCCGTTCAGGTGGCGCATCGACGCTGGAATAAAACTTGGACTTCCTACTCATATCTGCTGAATACCACTGAATACAGATTAATAATAATCGCCCGCGAATATTATCTTATTTGATGATATGATTTCCGTGTTTTCCAATGCTCCCAATTAAATTTGATTGCAAAATCATATTTTCATTTTTTTTTTCAATTAACTACTCAAATATTGTCAGGCACGATGTAAGTTAATAGTGCTGACTAGCATGCACATACATTTAAATGAAGTTTCTCTTTATATACTAATACAAGGTACATAGTACTTTGAAATTTAAGGACACTTATCATTTTTTACTTTTAATTTTCCCTTTAACCCCTAACAAAGTTTACAATAACTATAAGTGAAGTTTTCCCTGTCAACAATGCGATATTGTAGATTTTTGTAGGTGGTAATATCCTGTTCTCGCATCATATTTGAATGCTCATAGATCTTCCTGACCACCGGTGGCAGAGTTGATGTACCTGCAGCATTGGCCAATTCTTCATAGTAAAGCCATTGTCGCTCATTCATTTTAGTGATGTCCTTTTTCTATTAATGAAAAAGGAAAGAAAATGTTGTACTAATTAAAATTAAATTTCATTGGGAAAATGTGATTACTTACAGGAATTCCCATGTCCAACAGTGCTTTCTTTTCCTGTTCACATTCCTCACGCATTTCCTGTTGAGTAGGTAATTTTACACGTCCATCAAGGATGGCAACGATGTACTGTGCCTGAAGGTGAAACAATGGGAATGGAATTACCATGTTAGGTAACCCCATGACAAACAAGTTTGGCATATTCATATGAATCAGATGTTTGTATATTGGTTCAACGTGATAGTCGAATATACGTATCTGGACTTTGTCCGACATAAAAGGGAAACTGAACCTGTATCCTGTAAAAGAAGATTATTTTCTAAAATTTGTACGTAATACAAAAGAAAAGTGGATCTCCTCGTAGACCTACTTATGGTACCTCAATCATGTATTTAATAACGGAGTTCACTAAGTCTTTTTACCGGTGCAATATATGAATTCATCCACTTCTGCTGTTGAATTGTCTTGGAAGATGAAGGTGTTACCCTTAATCTCCTTGATACCAGGTTTCTGTTGTACGCAGTTGGACATTTTAGCTGTTAGAGGTTGAGGTAAGTTGTGACTCAGGTAAATCTGCAAGGTTGTTCATGTTTTATAAAATTCCTGAGGATAAGAAAGTAGGGTAGGGTAGTGAGGGTTTTTACCCTTATTAACAAGTTTTATAATAATTATTAAAATATATTATACAAATTATTACAGTTACCTTCTCAGCATAATTTGACACCTCCATGGCTATGTCAATTCCTGACCAAGATGCACCCAAGATGCAGACCTTCTTTCCTGCATACTGATTCGGAATCCTATACTGATGGCTATGAATACATTTACCCTGGAAACTCTCAATGCCATTGATACGAGGAACGTGACCAACGGTATAGCGACCATTGCAGAGGATCACCGCGTCGAAGGCTTTCGTGGTTTCTACCTTGGTCTCCAAATCTAAGGAAGTTACCATCCAGGTAACTTGTCCCGCAGAAAGCGTCTCGGGCGTCACGCGTTTCACTAGGGTGTTCAACTGAAAAATATATTCATAAATTAATCTAAAATTGATTTAATGCCACTTTAATTACAATTCAAGTTATACTTAAAAGTACCTTCATATGAGGATAAAGATTGAAGTGATTTGCATAATCCAAGAGATAGTTGCGAATTACGCTGTGATGAACAAAAGATGGACCATCTTGATCTGCAAATGGGAAATCCGGAATTTGCATAATTTCCTTGGGAAGATTGGTGCTGTTGAAAGAATTATGAGTACCAAATTAATTATTAATCAATGGCTTCAACAGCAAAGTACAAATTATAATATTGAGTATTCAATATTAATACTGAAATCAGTCGTCCAATCAAAATATCAATATTTTACAAATATTTAACAAGAGTCGACCCGGGCCATTTATGAGTTTACACTTCGCGATAACTCAAACTATGTTTAATGAGTGGTAATCATTATCAGTCGACAGATTCGTAAATTTCCTGAACCTCTGTGCCCTTTCGGCGCTTGTTTTTTTACTCAAATCATATTAACACTCAAGTTTATTACCATGTGTCAACCCGTTCGCGTAGTTTGTATTAAAAAAAAAATTGATAGCACATATCCGTAAAAGGCTATGTCTGGCTGACTAACGATAAGTAATTCGTTTCTGGAAGATGAAGAAGAAGTGTATTCATTAATATCATGAAGACGCATATAATAACCATTTTGAAATTTTACATAAATTCAAACAAAATTCTTTCTGTAGTTCTAACTATAAAGAAGGAATAAATATTAAAGGAAGAAACAATGCTAAAATTGTGTCAAGTCCTATAACTATTTTTCTTTACAGTTTCTTCCTGCTTACCGTAGATACTTGTACATGCTGCTATGCACCGGAAGTCCATGTCTATCGACTTCCGTTTCATCGGTGTACACCCAAGTACCTCCAACCTGACCGGTTTGTTCGAAAACCGTCAAACTATAATTTTCCGGTTTTGACGACACATGTCGCGCCACTACTAGACCAGAAACTCCAGCACCGATTATGGCAACTCTGGTTTTAGTGCTCGGCATTTTTTAATCTAAGGACATACGGTAAGGATACTTTATGGAATAATCGATTTTAAAAAAAAGATAATTCCTCTAATTATTATAAACGTACCAATGTTATTATACAGTAAATAATACCAAAGACTCCTAAGTACGTTCTAATACTTTTTTACTTTCTAAGTCTGATAATAAAAGAGCTTTTGGTAACGATAATTAACTTCACTGTTACTATACACGTAGAATCTTGACAAACTAATTCTGAACTGTCTTGATCAACGTTTCAGTAAAGACTGTCCACCAACGGGCCTATGCAGTGTACTGAAGTTCTATCCCGTCTTCCCCCAAACGACACTCGCCGCTGCACAACATACGTATGGTTGTAAATACGAATCAATTCTTTCGAGAAAGCCATTTTGCTTTCTGACGAAATCGGGAGAATACGATGTCATAAGATTGGGGATTGCCATCAAAAGAAAGATACATATATATATATACGTGTGTGCGTACGCGTAGTATTTTTCGAAATTGTCGAAGCTCCTACAAACGATACACAGAAGCTTACTGTGAATACCCTTCACTATCTTAATGACATATGGTGTGACGTAGAATCAATAATCGATTATTTTACTTTAATGAGATTATATACTTATGACGCAATACTTTGAATCATCCCAGAAGAGATACTATAGAGATTTATTATAAAGGCACGTGCCTCTATACAGAATTATCATGATTATGGGATAAAAACTTCCTGGATACAATTTTATGGTGAAAGTCCTCGATTAGCATACTTTACATACTGTACTAATTACCAGCCTGAGTAATTTAGCCCTGGGGCCAAGGAACTTTACCTGCTATACTTGTAGCATGTGTGTTCACCAATAATTATATGTGTGCTATGCATATTCAGGCTGAGATTAAAAACAGGAAACCTTGTTTTAGTTTATTTAGGAATTCTGAGCCGCAACGGGGTTTTTTGTTTTATTATAGCAATATACGTATGCTTTGGGAAAGGAGTCGAAGATAATCTTTTTTTGCAAAATACAGCAATATGGATTTTAAATGTCAGGCTACAATTTAAATTAATTATTACTGACCTTATTTTTATGCTTTAGTATATACATATTGTATGTATTGTATGTAGTTCAATCCAATCATCAAATTGATTGCTGTAATTAAGTTATTACGAATTCAAAATAGGTTGATATAAAATGTAAGAGATTTGTTTTATTCAACGTGTCTTATTAGTTTGACTGGACTGTTCGCATAGCTATCAATTAATCGATAACGAGTATAATTCAAGAGCTGATTGAAAAATTATATGAAATAAATGTTTGAGATTTATAAAAGTCACTTACGAACAGCTGGAATCCATTAACCACGTGTAGTTTCTTTTTCTTCCACGCTAGTTTGTAACACGGCTCAGGATTGCATCAAACAAGATCTTCAGGGTCATCTTTCTGGCGAAAGTAATCAGACTCTCAACACCAAGAAACTTAATATATAGTAACTACACCATAAAATATGAGCGGAAAACGTCGCAAACTATCGCGAATATTGAATCATCTGAAACCGTACTTATATTTTTTCAGTTCTTAATTATTTCGTGGGTACAGAATTATTATTTTGAATTAAGAGATAAATAAAATTGAATACAGTATTATTTAACGAATCGATATAAAATTTAATGTAAATTTATTTAATATCGATTTATGGGACATCCGTTATATTCCGTTATATGTTACATGTATAATTTTTGAGTCTTGATGTTCAATCAACTTAATGTAAACGTTTGATGCGATTGAAAGAGCAACGATGGCAAATTTAATAAAGAAAAATCCCTAGACTTTATCTAAGATTTCTATCAATATTCATACTATAACTATCTCTGCTATAACGTTCAATGGTGATATAACTGTTCATCTAAATATATTATTTTCTTATATTACAAAGAAGCATCCGATCGATTGAAGGAAAAGACTGTCAATGGGAAAACATGTTGTTTTCATGAACGAAACGATAGGCCTATCGATATGATTTCAGTTCTTAAAGAAGTCTGTATAATATTTAATGAACCTCATATAATTATACGCAAAATCATTCCTGAATCTAATGCGAAGAATTACGAAAAGAATTTAGGTCAGATGACTTTAAGCGTGAAATGTACTTTTCTAACTAATTATCGAGACTAATCACAAACTGGGTAAACAGAATTATCAACATTTAACCTTACCGAGTGATATAGCATATACGAAATGTAATGAAATTAAGCTAAATTGTAATTTCAGATCAATTAATGCGCGTTAATTAGTCAAGCCGAAATTATTATTTAGATTTTGTAATTAATACTCGATTCTTAGAATGTGCGGTACGTTAATGACGCAGTTGCTTACAGTAAATGGAAAGGAGACAATACATTGTGCCATACAACGATCGAATATTTTCTGTTCTATCAGTCTCTACGGGAATATGAATACATAATAAATGGATTGTATACTCTCAGTAAAGCGATGAAGATAAGAACAAAACAGAAGATACAGATTCTTTCAACTAGTACAAGTGCTGTGTTATCGGTAAACATTAATAGGCGAATACCCTTTGCAGCTTAATGAAAATTACTTGCGCTGAGTCAACCTAACCTCTAAGGCACACAGACAGTTTCTAGGAAGGTTTGACTATCCGAACTTTACTGGATCAAGAAGAACGTATTAGAATTCTCCAGTGAAAAAGATTCGCCTCATTGTGGGATATATGATGAAAACAGAAGAGTAAATATAATTTTGTAATAATAACATAACTGAGGCCTCGAATTCATAGGAGTAAGTAAGATGATTGAGAAAAATAGGTCTTATTTCTTTTGACATAATTTTTCATCTGCGGTCGAGCAGTTTTAATCTCTTCCTGAAGAGAGCAAGAGAGAAGGAGAGAAAGAGAGAGAGAGAAAGAGAGGGAGGAAGAAAGAAAGAAAGAGATAAGATTTTCTTCATATCTGCTCATTGCTCAACTCTAAAATAATCTATTATAATTACGTGAGCAATAATAAATGTGTATTGTCAGTATTATTTAAAAATATATGAAGTATATAAAATAATTAACTAGTAACTGCGATACTTATTTATTGTTTAATATTTACGGAAGAAGATGACGTGATATGATGATAAAATTTGTTGTGATCTGATAGTTTCGTAAAACATCTTATAGTAATTTTCCATATTGTGTCAAGAATTTTTATTCGATGTACCAAACGACGCTTCAGATTTACGTTTTAAGAAATCAGTATAGAAATAGATCTCTTTGTATTGGAAAGCATTTCCGAATGATTATCATTATGCACAGGGAATGTCCGAGAACGTCGACAATTAGATCGCTGATTGGGCAAACAAAAAATTGACATGTAAACTAGTTATTTTCGTAATCGTTGTGTTGCAAACTTCATGCAACACGTAAATATACTTATGTCGTACATTTTCCTGTAGCATACATTTTATCCTGTTAAAAGATTACACATCGGCCATTTTTGCGGTCTTATCGCGAGGCGATAACGAATATATATGTGACTAATAAGGAACAGGAAAATTTTTCATTACGAAAGATCGTTAGTTGTATTTACAGTACTTAGAAAATTGAATTGTATCTACAGTATTTAAAAATCTTAAACAGCTGGCGTCATTCAGATCGTACCTAGAAACAATAAAGGGAGAGAATCACGTGCAGATCCCCATAGTAAAAGTTCCTATTGCCAATGGTTTTTTGACAAGGTTAATATGTGGTAAATCAATAGAAACCAATGTAAAACCATTCGTTATCTTTGGCTAAAGAACATAGGCAATGGGAAATTTGTATTCGAGCATTCAATATCGACGGATTACAGGAGTAGTTGGATTTCTTTGATAGCAGTGGATTTGTACACAAAATTTCAAATTTTACTATCACTTTTCCGATTACAATTATTTGTGCAAAATATCGCACGAATCTTTAATATAGTTAGCGGTCGGTAAGTATATGGGAAGATGTTGAAGTTCTGTTCCTCTAGATGGCACGCGTTGCTATCACCACTATATGTGCAAGAATAACTTCTTTACCATGAGTGTTATCCTCAGAGCATTAGCAAAGACAACGACCCAATAATAATGTCGGAAATGACTTTATCTACAGTTATTTATAACATGTGGGTTTAGACTTCTTTTACTGCCTTATCAAAAAGAATATCTACAAACAATAAATCATTACAAAACCCATTGCCTGTCGTCGCTCGTTTATAGATCCTACACGACGCGTAAGAGAGTATTTATTTACAAACACTTGTCCAAACTAAATAGAAGTCTAGATATCTAGAATTTCGATCGAAGACATTCACACCTGGTATTTGTTTAATTATCGAGCATTTCTTATCTATAGAAATCTTTTATACGCGGTCCAATACGTGGCAAATCTATATACCCTCCACGAGTATACTCGTGTGTACTAACTGAATACGTTTTGAAACAATTGTACAAATTAAGAAAATTCCACACACATCCTTCTCATAAATATTCATAATAAATATAGTCTGTTTCAGATTAATATCACACAAAAAAATAATAAAAATAGGCTCACTATCAATTAATGGATAAGCCCCAGTAAATGTACCCATTATAGTGAAAGGGTTAAGGTCTTCATTTACTAGTGGATTTATTACCCTACGTGCACTAGTTATATTCAGACTATACAGATCTGCATTTTTTTTGCGTAAAACAAAATTGTATTGCACGTACTATAAATTCCAAAAAAAATTCCAAACAAATAGCACACGCCGTAATTTTTCATAAAATAATCGCAGGCTCCGCCTCCGTTAATTCCTCTTAATTATTCTGTAAAGTCACAATGGTAAAAATCAAAGAGATTGCAGTGACGATGAATTTTATCGAGAACCATAAAGTGCAGGATCCGTGTCGCGACTATAGACCCCTCCATAGACCTTGATGAGCTGACTGATCAACCCGAAGAGCAGTCGTAGAGTGTTCGTCTCAGTATACGCACTTCCGCGGAACCTGTAGGATATAATCAAGAAATCATGCCCACGTGAATGTTCAAAATTGGAAGATGATTTCAAAGCCCATTAAGATTTTTTTGAACTTGAACCTGAAAAACTAGAAGAGAACTTAAATACTCAATGCTCATAGATGAAAATTTGTCTCTACTGTTACTCAAAAAATTTACCTGTAATACAACTGCAACTGAATTGACCATTATCTGGACAAACTGATGTTCAGTTTGCTTGATTCAAATATAAAGAAACGATTCCGTTGGGTCACTGTGGGCAAAGTGTAATCATACCTAAAAGAATGTCTAAAGGTAAGTTAATGAAGTTTCTTACATGTTCTGAAATACATTTCAACTATTATAATGACTTTATTAAAAATGCGCGAAGTCAGTAGATAAAAAGTTGCCAATTGAAATTAATGAGTGTGACTAATGAGTGCTGAACTTCCATTTTTCAATTATCTTAAGAATCATTAATGTTTTAGTTATTTATATTATTAATTCATTTCATAATGATAATATTACTGTTTATTATGAATTTCAAAACATGCTCATTATTCGACTAGGGACCTTTAATAATGGAAATCTAAATAATATCCGGCATGGCGTGCACCGATAGATTGAACTGCTAAATTAAATCACGATTTGCTCTTTTCCAACTGTGAAAGTCCATCAGGACTCAAGATAGGCGTTTGGCAGTACCCTAAGAGGTACCGTTTTTCATAAAAAACGATTTAACCGAATTTTTGTTTTTA
The DNA here is from genome assembly GCA_030142375.1 of Calameuta pallipes. Taxonomy (NCBI): domain Eukaryota; kingdom Metazoa; phylum Arthropoda; class Insecta; order Hymenoptera; family Cephidae; genus Calameuta; species Calameuta pallipes. Next base: position 2,644,432 of record JARQSW010000427.1, read on the forward strand.
CATAATTTTGAATAAAATTTGATCGGAAATTAATTATAAAATTCTTATTCTTATAAAATTCTCTTACAGGTCCTTATCGTTGTTTATGAAAAATGTTCAATCATTGATTCTTGTTTATATTAATAGCCAAATCTAGCTTTAGCATTGGTATCGTTAAGGGGTTCATCCGTGTAAATCGCATCGAATTGTCCTAAAGCGAATTTTTCATACGTTAATTTTGTAATAAATAAATTATATAACGAATAGGGCCTTTGAGGGCCAACTCGTATTTCCATATGAACTTTTTTGCATTTATCTGCATCACAGAGAATAATGAAGGTCATACATATTTTGTTAATAAGATGCTTATTTAAAAATATTTTCATATCTGATTTCCCAGACAAATACCGATAGTTAATTCAATTTGTAGAGATATTACAATTCTGACGTAGGTTGTACTATAATTATTTTCTGATGAAACAAGAAGGAAACATTATTTCATTGCGAATAATTGATTTCAAATCATACGTTAACGATAAAATGAAGTATACAAAGTTGCAACCGATAATATTCATAGACGGTGTAACGTAAACTTCTTATCAAATATAATACATTGGCAAGAGTACGATAGATACCGATAATATATGTATTGTACTTAGATTTTAAGAAAAAAATGTTACAGGAAATGAAAGATAACGATTCAATGTATAAATTGTTCAAAAAGGGAGCAGATAGAAGCGATAACGTACAACAAAGTATCACACTTCCCTGCCTATGGCACATATCCCCCGTTGGGAATACAGCCATAAGGAAGGGAAGGAAGTAAGACTTTTTTCTCTAAATCTTAACAAATACTTTTGCAAAAACTCTGTAAACTTATGTTCGTAACATTTAGTATGTCGCACATTGATTAAAGCTTATAAGCAATATAAGAATTATACGTTTAGAGGAACTCTATTTTTTACACATGCTGTGTCTAATTAACTGAGGTTAGAATGAGCCACACATAGCTAAGATGGTTTGTTTTAGATAAAAAGAATCGTCCATCCACGCACAAACCACTTCTGTCCAGATAGTAACGTGCTTGTAAATATAACAGTAATCGCGCAGCGATACATGGTTCAAATGTTAAACAGCAAACTAATAGAAAATTCCCTGCAAAGCTTGCAGTGTTGTTGCATGTACTCTCTGATAATGAATCAATGACTATTCACTGATAATCGGTCGCAATTACAAATAAAACACTGGAAATTATATGCAGGATGAGATTTAGAATTTAAAGAAAATTTTAAACAAAATTATTGAGCGGTTGTCATTTGTGCTGGTTAGCGTCTAGATAGAGGTAGGGTAAACTAGCTTGAACATACAGGGTTGGGGCCCATATACAATTTCTACTATGTTAGTCACTATCGTAGTATGGATACGAAATAAAACATTTCGCTACACACCTGAATTTGTAACATGTCTACGAAGACAGTATACACTGCGTGAATACATGTGGAAATTGACTTCTGCTCTTCCTATATTGGCCATCATAAATCCTCGTCCTACTAGTTGTTCTATATACACATATGTCGCGAACATTTAAGCAAACTTAGTAGAACGGGTAGAACGTAAACAGTAAATACTAGACTAAAATTGCTTTCTTTTGTTACCGGCGCTGATTTTAATCCGCATCGAAATGACAGCCTGTGTACATACATAGAAGTGCCGACTATAGTCGGTATAACGAATTCTGCCGTATCTGTAGAGTATTTTTTGATTATTTATTAAATTAGATTAATCCCATATTAGATTAATCATACTAAAAATAAATTTTGAACATAAATAACACACTTTGGTTATCGGGATATGAATGTAAGAGTTGTAACGTTGTTTGTTGATATGAAAATACTAGAAATTTTAAGTTTATATATTAAATGATCTAAATTTTATTTCTATTTTTAATATACGTGTATTCGTAAATTCTGCAAATATGCAAATAACTGAGGATATATAAAATATACCTGCTTCCATGTTTCTTGCATAATTAATATCATTTTTTATGAAATTTCAAAACAGTTCTTATTTTACCTTTAGAAAAGTGTATTTACAAAAAAATGTCTAGACGGCTGATTAAATAAGTTCACGTGGAAGACGTAAGGTCGAACACCGAAGATTGACGACGTTCAATGCCAGTTTTCCGGCGGATTGGACTGCCTTAACGAAAAGGTTAAATACATAAAGTTGAACGTAAGGCGTACGACGAATAATGTGTAATTAACTGAAGCCAGATATTTAATAATGATAATGTACACTTAGATGCTAAGATTGAAATAATCTATAAATTTCCAGAAAAATCGAAGGATCTCGTGTCAGGTTGAAATATGTTTTGAGTATATATGTATTTGACCATTAATCAGTGTTAAAATCAACCTCCACGTTATTTACGCAGATTGTGTAATCACAAATATTTCTTATGCATATAGAGATTATATTAAAAATTACAAAAGTTTTCTACTACGACGCAATCAGTTGTTTTTGCCATATCAAAGTCGCGGATCACTTTATGTTTGTCTTATTATAGGACAAAATGGCATAAGTACGTAAATTATAACCCATGAAGAAGCTTATCATACGGTATCACCGCGGAAGATCTATTTGCACAATAGTTATATTCCTGGCGTGAGCTTATACCGTGCGCCCTTCGGTTGCAATTTAGTCAATGAATTCATTGACACTTGAGAGTAAATGCACTATTGATGATACAGATATTTAACTGAAATTATATGTAATTTAATGACGCCAGAAGTAAAAGCCGAGGAGTGACTTTCAATTACCCTTTATAATAGACGTAAGTTGTGATTAATAATCTTTCAGAGCTGATAAATGTAATAAATTTTAACCTTGTGAAATGTGCAAAACTTTCCTACTATGTTTCTATAATTAAGATCTTCGCACACAAAATGACGTGGCGACGTAAGACGTAAGTGTAAGGAAACGAACCAATCAGAATCTAGTAATCTCCCTTCCAAAGGATGACTCATTTTATGGCATCGCTCTATTTTTTTGTTCCTGGTATACCTATTTAAAAAATTTTTATAAAAAAAAGCAAGAACGAAAAATGTCATTGACATTGACGATTCTTAAAGAGTCTCAATCGCTGAGGAAAATTCCAATATAATTGGAAAGTTTCTTATCCGAAGCGCAATAGGTCATAGCCCAGCAAACACTGAATATAGTAATTATATTACCTGGGTGTAACAAGTAATATAACAGTTTATACATTACAAGAACATAACTGCTCAATGATATTTTCGCAAAGGTGGTACATAACAATGGATATAACTATTATATAACAATTTGGATATAACAACCATAATAGTTATATGTTCCAATGTATAAAAAAAAACCACAAAGGATATTGCAGAATAACAGCATTATTTATCGTAAACCCAAATATACATTTTTTGATCTACATGATGTACGGGTTATATAAATGATATCAACACGTAATATAACAATCGCATGTAAGTTTGATAACATTCATACAACAATATTCTGTAACATTGATAAAAACGTGATATTCGTTTCAGTGTCTCATTTTAACTTACCTGCGAGTCATTTGTAACAAGCATGCTATATTACTTGTTACATTGCGTTATGTTACTGTTACATTTATATTATGTTGCAGTTTTTGCTGGGTTAATTTATAACAGTAACTATATGTATGTGCACGCGCAGATAATATTTATGACGTATTTATCTTTTAAGATAGTTCATTTTTTTAAACAATAGTCGTTCCTCGTTGACGAAAGCATACTCCAACTACAATACATTGACTTCCCATTAAATTGCAAATTTTGAAACTAATCTTTTTAATAAAAATTAATTAAAGAAATCATCACAATTTACAGCAAAGGAGTTTTTCTCATGCCGAGATGTGCTCTGGTGCATGGTATTTTGCGGTTTCGCTATAAACTACATGTTGAGAATCAACCTTAACATTGCCATAGTTGCTATGGTAGTACCACGTCCTCATCCAGCAATTACCGTTCAATGTGCTGTTGAAAATGATATCAGCAGATGGAAAAATGTTTCCTCAATTTCGAATGTGACAAACGCATCGCTTCCGATATCAACAACAATATTACCTATAAATACAACGGTAATGAGACTAGAGTATAATATTATAATGATATCGATATTAATTTAATTCACCATTGACTTATATTCCAGTATGAAACTAGATTCTATTGGAATGAGTATCAGCAGGGTCTTGCATTAAGTGGATATTACTGGTTGCATTGGTTAACTCAACTTCCTGGTGGTATCCTAGCACGTCGTTATGGCACCAAGTTTGTCTTTGGTATGTCGAGTATCATGACTGCAATTCTTGGATTTCTCACTCCTGTTGCAGCAAAATATCATATCAATACACTTGTCTTTATACGTATCATACAAGGTTTTGTTGCGGTAAGATAAGAAAAACAAATGATATACTTCAATTGCAAAACAAACTTTCATTTGATTATCTGCTATGGAAATATTTATTTAGGGATTTTCTTGGCCTTCTATGCATGCCATCACAGCTAAATGGATTCCACTTAATGAGAGAAGTAAATTCGTCAGTGCTTATCTAGGTAAGAATTCATGGGTACATATTTTTTAAATACCTTTGTCCTTAAATTCTCATTTTCCCTGTAGGTAGCTCTATAGGCACTGCTATTACCTATCCCATGTGCGCAACTGTCATTGAGTGGTACGGTTGGGAAGCTGTTTTTTATGTGACGTCTTTGATCGCTACTATCTGGTAAGACATGCTGTCTAATACATTTTAATGATTTTTCTATAGAATTGCTTCAGTTTTATCTCGTATGTCTTCAGGTATGTCTTCTGGATTTTCCTTGTGTACGATTCACCGCAGCAGCATCCAAGAATTGGTGAAGATGAGAAGAGTTATATACTTGAAAATCTGGGAGGATCCGTAACTGATCGAGAGAAGAAGGTTCCATGGAAAGCGATTTTGAGCTCGAAACCTCTATGGATATTAATTACAGGCCAATGGGGTGTTGTATGGGGTTTTATCACATTAATGACTCAGGCTCCATCGTACTTCAATTATATTCATGGATGGAATATTCATGCTGTATGAAAAATCATTATTTTTTATTATTTTCCATTCACAATTATTTAGGGCTATTGAAAACTACCTGATTTTAGTTCTGCTTATTTGATTTCCATTAATTCCCATGATAGAGCTATATTTAGGTGGCTGGATAGTCCTGAATAGTTATTGAGATAAAAAATATTATAATTATTGTTTCTTTTCAGACTGGTATCCTTTCTGGTTTACCACATATAACAAGAATGATCTTCGCTTACTTCTTCTCAGTTTTTTGTGATTGGCTCCTGCGCACTAAAAGAATGACTGTTACAAATGTTAGAAAATTAGCAACTTTTATGTGTACTGGTGTTCAAGGTATCCTGACCTTAGCTCTCGGCCTTAGTGGATGCCATCCTATTATGGCTGTGATCTTTATGATAGCTGGCACAACTATTAATGGTGCTGTTTCTGCTGGAACATTAGCAAGTTTTGTTGACCTCAGTCCTAATTATGCTAGTGTTCTTCTTGGCCTCAATGGACTGGTCACGTTATGCGGAGGGTTCTTATCACCAATGATTGTTGGAATTCTTACAAATAATAATGTGAGTATATTGGTCTTTCGTTACAATTGATTTTTATAACAGTTTTGCAATGGTAAATGTAATTTTATTTTCTAGCAAACGATCGAGCAATGGCGTTATGTCTTTATCATAGCTGCCGCCAATCTGTGGGTTAGTTGCATCGTTTATACTCTCTTTGGCACTTCTGAAGAACAACTTTGGAACAGACATGGACAAACAGATAAAGAAAAGGGCGAGGAACTACAGAAATTGAAATCAAAATCAGAAAATCAAGATCATATACATTATAAAAATGGCGATAATAGGAATTAGAATATTAGTATTGATAATTCAATTAGATTAAGTGTGTGTGAGTGTATATAACGAAAAACATAAATTGTACATAAAGAGTAAGAGCTGTAGGTGACTCAATCTATGTGTATCAAACTTAAGAAATAGACGCATCCTAAAATAAAAATAAGATATGACAATTAACGGATAAGTGTGGCACGCGCTGTTCTCTAACTGGCATTTATCATGATTTATATTTCTATTAATCTCACTCAACTGCTCTGATTGTCGTTCTTAAAACTGTCAGAGTTAATCGCGTTGACCCTCATTCTTAACTCGGATTGTTCATAATCAAATCACATCCTGTTAATTATTTCTCTGAATATACAATTTAAAGACTTTGATGGCTAGCATTTAACACAAGATACTTGACAAACCACTGTTTTATCAAAATTACCCAGAATCTTTGTGTCAGTGGTTTTAAAGAAAATGGAATGTCAAGAAATGTCCAAAAACAACCAATTCAATAAAGGAGAGCCAATGTCAAAGCGATTAAGGGTAATCCTAAAATCGTTAAAATTCTGCCTATTGGGAAATAAAGGAAAAGGATGCTCTAAGATAATTGTACAAGAAAACGACAATACTCTACAGGATTCGCAACGCGATTGCCAAATTTGCAAGGAAGACAAATTTACGGATCTTGCTAATAGTCCTAAGGTCGAAATTGGGCAGGTCAGATCTTACAGTCAATGTTTTACAGATCACTTTATCTCATATCTCTATCATTAGATCTTCGAGATGATAATACACGAATTGCAATGTCAAAGGTTAGAATTGCGGCAGATGTTGAGTAGCCTTAAAAAGAAACAGTTGCAAATGAAATTTCTGAAGGAACGAGAAGGCTGGTGTACAAATTGTTTGAATCAAGTCAAATTACCAGCTTCAGATACATTTTCAATTCAATTGGATGATGATAAAACTGCCATACCTCAAGTATTGAATAGCGTAAATAATTCCTCTGTTAAATAATTACATTCATGAAATATATCCAGGCACAGGGGAAATCTCTTCAGAAATGCCATCACAGAAACCTAGAAATGGACGATTGGGATAAAATAGAAGAACAGATCAAGTTCCTAGAAATTGTTAGGGATGGATGGCAATCGGACGATCCACCTTTTGACAAGCATAATATTTACGAATTATACGCTTTACAAGCACAGACCGAAGATTACTATCTGCCTAAAACGAATTGGAGGGAAAAATTAAATCGTGATCGTCGATGTAATAAAAATTATTGGATCGATAAAGAGAAAGCAGCATTAGCTGAGCTCAATGCTATGAAAAAAAGATTAGCACATTCTTGAATAAACATTTGGATAAGCGATTAATATTAACACGACTGTCAACTGTTTATATTTTATCACGATCCATATCTTGATGTAATAAATTAGAAATATTTAAAAACGTAGTATCGTGCAAAGGAACGGATTGGCATAACGATTAACCAAATCAGAAAAAAAATCACCACGATGACGACTACAGAATTAGCGATTAAGTCAGAAAATTCACTAAAAGACAATATCGTCAATACTCTTGCTTCCCAGCAAGAATCCATTTCACGTGACAAGGAACGTCAATCCAGAATAGAAATCTTATCAGATTCATTTAGAAATATTTCCAATAATACAGAAATTCTTGGTACTCCACAGTATGCAGCAGATCCATCGGCGGTAGTTGAAGATATTGGAGTGTCAAATACAGAAGACACAGTAGCGCCTCTTCTGAAAGAAGTACAGTAATGTATAATGATTGAAAGTTAATCAGAATGTTTAGATTAATTTGACACATTTGTATATTACATTTACAGCAATCAAAGGAACAATTGATAACTACTTCAGGGGAGTCTGAAACAACTGGACCCCAAGAAGAGAGAAATAAAAATATATGTCCTGATGAATGTACATGCAAAGTAATGCATGCATTGTATCTAATAGTAGATGAGATGAAGAAGGTAAAATAGTGCAACTAATAACTCTCCTTCTATTTTTATCTTTGGACTTCATTTTTCTTTATCGCAAGGTTGACAGGGTGATTAGCGAAGTAAAAAGACGAGACGAGTGTGTATACATTCCAACAACAGAAGACAAAAATATTTTTCTTAACTCAATAAAACAAAATTCTCAAGTGTGCCACACCATAATAAACGAATTAAAAAGACAACGAATTCAAATAAACAAAATGCTCAAGCTGTATAACGAGTCGACAATAAAATTCTCAAGATTGAATGCTGCGATGGAACAGCAGAGCGATAAAGTAAATTATAAAGAAAAAATTAATGTATATTGAAAATTCTTGATCCTCGTGAAAATGTATTTTTTGAGGTACGCGAAATGGAAGTAGAAGTAGCTCGTGTTCTGGAGGCTGTGGAAACCTTGGAAAAGGAGACAGAAGAACGACACGCGCTATTCGTTAAGAAAAGAGCTGAGAGAAAAATGAAGGATGAGAAAGATGAGGAACTTTTTGAAATGGATTTGGCATGGTTGTCGAATTTGGAGGAACGTCGAGAGAGACAATTGAAGGAAGAGGAAGAGCGTGACAAGGATCAAGAATTGAAAAGGATAAAGGATCGTGCAATGCTGACTGCAGCAATCAGGCAATTACAAGAATTGACTGTTGCCCAAAGGACGCGGAATATTCGCAGAGGAAACTTGGTGACATTTACATATAGTAGGACAAACGATTTTTCTATCGCTATCACCAATGACGTATTTAAATATCCTGATGACGTTTTAAGATCCAGCCAATGAGATTAATTGCAGAAACAGACACTGTTTGCACTCTTCGCATTACAATAAATCCACAATTCCAGTTCCTCTTGGAAATATTCCTCGTTGCCATTGTTCGAGTATGTCACCAATTGGATTGAGGAAGATCAATACAGCAGATCCCTCTTTTATACCAATTGGGTATGGATCACCTGCAAAAATGTCAAGAACGCATTTAATTAAATTCAGAGGCGACGAATATTCGATTCTCAGGCAAAAAACAGTAAAGCGTAAGGATACAATTTTACTTACAGAAGAATCTGAAATACCTTAAAAATAATTTTTATAATAAACAGATCAGATGCTATCAAATGGGACATTTCCCACAGATCATGGAGTACAGAATAATTGTCAGCAAGGGCCAATCAGAAGTATGCATGAGGCGTTTGCCAAAAACGAAAAACGCTGTAAAGACATAAAAACAATTAATAAAAATCAAAACAATATTGGAAATGTCAGGCCATGGTTTGGACATCGCAAGAAGAATTATGTATAATGTTCAAAATGGAGAAAACTGGATGAGAACTGTGAACAAAAATTCAAAGTCAGCAAATATGTTTGTGCGTGCCCTGGAACGTTTATTTTCAAAGAATGGTATAACACACAGTACAGAGATTATAATGTAGCAATTAAAAAAAATTCTCATCAAGTGTAAACAGTACATTAAATAAGATCTCGGTAGATCCTGATGTTTCACCTATTTTCTACTTTCGCTTTGCTTTCTGGGCGCATCGACTTTAATATATCATTGTGAACTACACATTTTCATCACGTCACACGTGTCGAGTGTGACTACAATTGCTTCATACTAAACATTATGCTATTTTGAAATTGAAATGAAACCGAAATAAAATTGTTAAACGCGTTCTCCGTGAATGCATAAAAAGACTTTTTTTTTATAACTTCAAATTTTCAGATTTCAAGATCCGAACTGCTTTGAAAGCACTGTCCAGCACTTGTTAGGTTACTAATAATAGTAATAATTGGTTGATCCGCTGGAAGACTATAAAATTAATACCAAAGCAAGTGGCAGGAAAAGAAGGCCGGCATAAGTGTAATGAGAGAAAGATAATACTTAACCGATTGGACAATTATACATGAAATTTAGAAAAAATCAAATTCAATACACGCATCATTCGATTCTATGAATATCGAATAATTAATAGAAAATACTGAAACACAATAGTGCGACTAGCGTCGAAAGCACGATACTCAAGAATAATAATAATAATAATAAGACTAAATGCAAGTGCACAATCTAAAGCTCCATACCAAAGCTTCTTGTAAACATAAATATACTTAAAGTATAATTAATATTAGGCCTTAAGTAGGAATCTCTCATCAGGTAGGTAGAATTAAATATTCTATGCAATATAATATAATCTATTACAATATATCGTATATAATAGCGTTCTTCTGTGTACAATTGATAATAATTCTCTATGTCTCTTAGAATTTGAAAATTGTGCATCTAGACAACAAGTGACTTTCATAGTTACCTATGAAAATTTAACTAAAGAATATTCCTTCAGCTAATGTCGAATGTCAGGAAATTAATAAAAGGTCGGTACGAACAACAACAAAAGAAAAGAAACAATAAATAAATAAATATAAATATCTTTAAACTAAAAAGAGCGACAATCCAAACGAACGGTTTACCCACACGTCATTGATTTGCTATTGATATCGAACATTTAGTTACAGGATTGTCGCTACTTTTGAAATATATTAATATATATATTAAACTCTATTATCTAAAAAATATATTCTACGGATACTGAATTATATCGTTAAGAACGCGACGCAGAGATTCTTCCACGCGCTGATCAATCATCGTGTCTTGACATTTTTTTTAATTTTTACAACGCAACCAATAGAATCATTCTGCGCAGCGTTCTTGAAAAAATTAAGTATCTCTATATAGCAATTTAGAATCTGTATTTCTTGCTCTAATTGCAGTGCCTATTAGTACCAACGTTCTACCCTGTGCCTTATAATATAATAGTTTGAAACCTCAGGAATTGCGTGGATGGAAGTATTAAAACGTAATGGTTTTATAATAACTGAATTGAATCGAGTAAAGTTCATGAAACGGCCTGCAACAAGTATAATATTATTGTGTCACAAAAAGTGAGATTATTTTTTCCTTTTGTCAATTTATCACCCTCGCTTTTAGAACGGGCAGTGTGAATGTCATATATTTTTTTTATTCATGAACACATTGGCACGTATATTGATAACCGTTAACGCTGATCACTGATATCAGTGATAGAAGAAGTACCACCGGTTACTTATATATCACTTAGAATAAAAATGTTTCTTCGTGCTAGTAAATGATTTCATCATGTCGGATCTGCTACGTTAATAATTCATTAAATAGTCTCGCACTCTGGTCAATTATCATAATGATTTTCATAGCGAGTGTGCTATACGCGTCGATAAAGATTTTAATAGTTAATGTAAATAGTGTAACGACAATTTGATTGTGATTTGATCAATGCTATTATACTTTATCTATTTTATTCGTCTATCACGGCTATTGGTTTCTAATATATTTAAAACATCTGTCCTCTTCTATTCTTCTTCTTTAAATTCGTAAAATACTATAGTCTCTACGATTCCCAAATTGCTATCAGGGTCCACTAGGTGCCCGGTTACTCACAAGTATGACTTAGAAATCCTTGGCTACTATTATTCACCTAGCAGACCGTAATTATTATACTCTGCCTTAGGCCCCTTGTTTTCTATATTTTGATATTGATTATCAATTACGTATAATTAGATTTGAATCGCAGCGGCATGTAAACGTATACCGAGCGCAATAATCGATCATCTATTATGCTACAAGTATACTGCTTTTGTATTTATGCAAAATTCGCAAAAATCGGTAAGAAACGGTAAAAAGGCAAAAAGGAATCGTATAAAAGGAATTGCATTGACATTAGGTATCCCGATACCTAAATGGTAAATAGACACAAAGTAAAGATTTTCAAAAATGGCACATCCTTACAGAACGTACAGAACTTGGAAAGTAACTCTATCACTTATACGAGAAATTCTATAATAAATAAACCATTTGGCTCGTGAACGATGTCCTGTATTAATTATCAAGAAGGACCAGTCGTAGTCTTCCTATTATCACCTAAGTTTCTAGAGTCAATAGAACATGACAGGATTAATTCATTATCATCATTAAATGGAAACCAATTGCATTTTGGCTTCTTTACACCTCGTTTCAGTCAGTCAAAATCATTGTCCGGTCGTTGTATTGCATAGTGATCCCGGAAGATGACTCGAACCAAGTCATTCATTGGTTACCTAGCTACTTAAACATTGGTTGGCGCATCCATAGCACAAATTATGGCTTTGACTACACTGGCAGCTGCCAATGATGCGTAAGGTTGCCATTCCTTTGCACGGGAACCATCTTTGTAATCAGAAATGCCACGTACCACTGCGAAGCTGTCACGACAGTTACCCAGGATACTCTCGACGACGGCGTCCATCTCGGCGTCGAAGGCCAGGGCGCCAAACCTCGTGGCAAACTTCTGTCGCAACTGATCGTCCCTGGCGATTTGACGACCGGATGCGACAGGTGCCAAGTGTATACGTGGGCAGCCATCCAATCTTAAAATAAAAGAAAAAATTAGCTAACGAACCAATTAAAGCTACTCGTCAAAATTATCCATACAACCGTGTCACTCACCTCTTCTTGGTCGAATCCTGAGGCGCAATTGGATGAGCCACTTCGATGACATCCCTGTCACCGATTGCCATGTACAATTTATCTGACTCTGCTGGCGGCGCTTTAAAGTCATGCTCGGTTTGTGTACACAGGGCATCCAATCCTTCATTCAAATACGTCTGCCACGGGGGATTCGTGCCATTTTCAGCCTGTCGATAAAAAACATCAAACGATTTTATATCATCCTGGGTCGAAGACACCAGCAGGTTTACCTGGTAGAGAATTTCTTCAGAAACGTTACCTGAGACTTGAGATTAGCTGCTATTTCCTGTAGCCCTAAATTAGTCGGACAGTATTCCTTGGTCTCGAAATGATAGCCTTTCTCAGCGAGCTTTGCATTCTCGCAATAAACATAAACATATTTCTTGTTCAACGGAGTCGGATGAGACACTACTACGTCACCAAGTCTGACGTGCTTATGATAATCCGTATAATGTGGAACACCACCGCCAACTCCTACCAGAAAGACGAAATCCACCTTTTGGAATGTACCTGTTGAAATGGAGAGTAGCAATTAATTTATAGTTAACAAATTAATCACCCGTAAAGACTCACCTAATAATCTAGTTGTAGTGTTACCAGCTGCCGTCATGGCTTCTCTGGTGTGTCCAACTCTTGGTAACTTCGTACAAACAATTCTGTGAGCACCGATATTACCCAAAGTGTAGACATTCGATTCGCCTGTAATTTACAAAGTACCTTGTTATCTAGTTTGTTCCAGCTCTGATTGCAAATTAGGTATTGAAATCGTGTATAATACATGTGCATTGGTGCTGCTATCGACGAAACCTGAATAGGAGCAGTGTTACTGGTGAGGTAATATGAATACATAAAAAGTGTTACATTCGAGGAAAAATTCGTTCTGCTATATCTAATAGATCCTGGTACTAAATAGATTATATTTTTAAAAAATCTCCAGGTACTGTCAATTGTAATATTAGAATGTGCTTTTTGAGCATTGTGTTAGGAGTAGAAGACATATAATATGATTTACAAATATTACAATTGATGTTCGGATTGAGTAAAATTGATGAAAAAATATGTCATCGCAATAATAGAAATTGAAATAAATAATAAAAGTGATCGATGCATAGTTTCAGAACGAAATTTCTCAACAATAAGTGAGGCATGAGTTTAACTGTGCTCAGTGACAATGAGGGGATGATATAGTGTAAGGGAACAAAACATATATCGTGAGTGACAATAACAAGGTAAACATCAAATGAAAATAACAATAAAACACTCGGATGATTCCTCTGGCAATGTAACAACACGGCACCTTCGCCCTGTAACGTTCCTCGGACACAAGCAATTGTCAAGCTATTAGGTGAATCTCTAAATGACGGTAGACCAAAGAAGAAAACTATATTACAAACTACTTTACCAAAACGGCAAATGACTCGAGGTGTTCCATCGGGGGTGTCCGGAGAGCTCGCTGTACCTAAAGTATCATGCATGATAAAGTATGAGGAAAAATCAGTATCAAAGCCTACATTCGAATTCGGCACGAGAATAAAATTACTGAAAAATTCAGTCACCCAGTATCCCATCTTGTACCATTATGAAAAGTTAAAGGAATGGAAAAATAAATCCTGTCCAGAGTCGGGACCTTTCGTACAACCTTTGTTACTGAAAACTCGTCCCATCGTTAATGTTAATTAAGCATCTATAATTAGCAATGTTTTCATACGAATTTAGTATTTTTCTTTTAAGTGAAGCTAATGTTAACCGTGGCATATAACAGTCTTGCGCAATTGACTCTTGTGAATCCTCCTCAAAGCTTCACTATCAGTGACAACGTAAACGTCAATCATATCGGGATTATCGATAACTCACCAACTGTAGTGTAACGAACAAAAGTTTCCTTGTTCTCGATCATCGAATCGACAGCGAGTTTCTCACAGTATTGAGCAGTAATAATAGCGATGGTTGGTTGTTTTGAGCTTGCCATGGTAGGCATCTGCTTGACGACCTGATAAAAATAATTAAAATTGAATTAGTCATAAGGCAACTCCTTAACCAAATAATTGAAAATATACAGAACATTGCTAAATTTATTTTGTACCTTAATGTGCGTGTCTTGATGTACGACTCTTGTGTATGCTCCATGTTCCATAGCCTTAACAACACCCTTGTCTTGCAAAATCTTGAGTTTGGCTTCGACAGCAGCAGGTTCCCAGCCGTGTTCCCTAAAAAGGCATAACGATAAAAATGATAAGAAATCATCATTAACGTCTGACTTACCACTGACAATCAAAACTGTTAATAAATTATTTACTTGGCCATGTCGGTGACTGTGACAGGATTTGGATAGGCAGATTCTATTAGTTCCAAGACCTTCTCCAAGGTAAGCTCCACAATTTGACCCATAGAAGTTTCATCTGCAGACACTGAAAATATAATAGACGTACAATAATCTGATCAGAGACAATTGTTTCCAGCGAAGCTGCAACATTGAGCATCAAGAAGATAACTGTCTCTATGTATCCTCCTTCAAGTATCAGCATACTGATTCAAAGTAGCTTAGACTTAGTGTCGAGCAAGTGTCTTAGTGGTGTCTAATAAGTTATTGCTAGAGAAAAGACTCAGCTAAACACACTGGTTAGTGCAATTACTACTCCAATAATTGCGTACTCCAGTAACTCATTAATAATAAAGAAGAGACCCTGGTGCAGAGGAACATTTTGGATTATCTGATCGATCCTACTGGCATCCCCTGGAGATCCTAAGACAGTCTAAAAATTTAGGTCGAGCATCTGGCATTAGGGGAGAGTCACGAATTTAGATCAGTGCGGCATACTTTGTTTTCATCACGTTAAGCCCGGCGGATACGCTTTGACGTATGGCGTCAAGGATAATTAAAAATTCATCAGAGGCCTCGCGCTTCGATTAAATAATTATTGGGCGTGTCCGACAACTCCAAAGTGATCGCTATATACAGCTGCGCTCCTATGATCAATGAATAGTAACGGGAAGTCATTATGTTATGCTATTGATAGACTCAGTACCCCTGGTGATCGACATCCTTGATTGTTTGAGGGAACACAGTCCACTGGTAACTGTAAGCTCCAGATTGCATAATGCAACAGAATATATATAGACCCGGAAGAGGAAATCCTAAATATTTGCGAATTCCATGGACAAAACCAAAGGAACCTTGAAACAAAGTAAAATTAATAATTAAATATTTATAAATAATTTTTTACCATTAAAAATTCAGATAGTTTCTCTCTTGACATGATATAATTATCCAGGGCTTCTAATCCAATACCCTTGTAGTAATCCAAAAAACATATAAAGCCACTCCTTTTACGAACAGCTGGTCAAGATAGCACTTATTTGCATAGATAGTGTATTTCATGTGTAGACATAATCTTTGATCGTACAATGAGTAACACACTGATTGGGAGTGACTGATAAAAACGAATGTAACGTCTCTGTTGCTACATAAAAATTGTAAAAAAAAACAAATAAAGAAACCAGCAAACACACAAAGTACACGATTTTACTTGTTAATTATTCTTGTCAAATTTCTATAGCAAATCATTATATCTCAGGTCGAATAACGGTGTGATCTTTGTAAAAGTCGTCTGGACTAATTGAAATGTATCCCTAGAAATAGAAAGATCAAAGTAAAATAGAGCCCAGGCATAGAAAGAGTACACGAGTACAGAGAGACTTGCAAAGTATACTAGTCCAAGTACTCTGTGCACAACCATATGTGAATGGGGTAACATGCACGCTGTACTTCACTCTGCCAAGGAAATATGATATCTAGGTCATGTTACGTAGTGGAGCCAAGAATTTTATTAAATGTAAAAATCAATGTTTCATTTGCAGCCAAAGAATAAAACCAGACAACTGTCCTTTGGTGAGAATAACAAGAATTTATAAATTCATAATTTCCCCTCTGGTAAATATCATACTGCAAATGTCAAGTGAGATTGTTAGAAAACGAAATGGCACTCGTGTTACTGATTATTGAACGCGAAAAGGAAAAAAAAAACGAGAAATATAACTCAGATTACAGAAATTTTGTTAAATCGATATTGTTATGGATACCACAGTCTGCAATCGTGGTACAATGCAAAAATATCTACCGGTCAATGGATCAATGTAAATGAATATAAACAGTTGCGCAATTCCCTATTGATTTTTCTATTAATTTAAATACAACCCTATAGTTAGACCATTTGAAAATTAACTAATCAATTTCTGCTTCCTACTTTAGCTTATCCAGTACACCAAGATGATGTTAAGAACGAGAATAGAAAATGAGTCATGGATGAGTGCAGTGCTCGAAGCGTTACCAATTGTATAGTAAATTAAACGAAGCGTTGTGAATCAATTGAGCGCAAGACGCAGCTCCAAAATTCAATTAACTAATACTCTACTGATAGCCATGACCACGGCATCGTAGTGCAAGATGGTGAAGCTTCCTTTGACCGGTAAATATTACTGACTGTGTTACGCCAAGCTACATACGGCGTGTGAGTATGCGCTGGCAGCTATAGAACAGAAAAATGGTCAACAGAAACGTGGCAGGAACAATGCCAAACTAAAGTTGTCTGTTCGAACCTGATCTTGAAATGATTTTCTCAGGCCGAGGAAGTGTGAGGAACATGTAGCCTTTTCGAGCTGCAGAAAATAATATCAAATATTAAGAACATGTATTTTTTAACCAATGAGAAACAATGATTCTTGTGTACAATTGTATAGCGTTATACAATCTAGAGTCATAACCTGAAAATGCTCTGAGAGTTTCAAGAGCAGCATAAGCAGGTATCCAGTATATTATTGAATTTCAAAAATATCAATAATGAATATATACTATAATCAACATCAAGTAGTTGTTGTAAGAGTATAAACTTTCGTAGACACACTTGAGACAAATTGCTGGAATACTCTTGGTGAACAAGCAACAAGCAACCACTTAGTTCAATGAAACTAATTTACTTGATAGTGAACCCTGCACCCTTGTAGGGTCAAAGTTCGACCCACGTTAAATACTTAACTGATTAAGACCCACGTCTTATGATGAATGACAAAATCTTGTATGATTGAAAGATGCATTGTACTACTTGAATATTTATCATAATTCATTCTCCTGTCTGCACGTCGATTCTTGTGAGAACAGTCAGATTAAATAAAGGACAGTAGTTTTCCTGCTAAGATCAGCAGAGTCGTATTACGTTCTATGAGACGTAACTTCATACGTCCTGTCGGAAGTGAATGCTGCTATGATGTAAGGTCAAAGAAAAGAGGTATGAAGCTTCGTACGTATTTTTGAATGAATACTAGAACACATGAGGTAGCTCAGATCGTCTAGAATATGGATATAATTATAGTAAAAGAGGTGTGGTAATTATCTCAATAGAGTAGACGAAGGTGGTTGGAGAATTTTTTCTGTATAGATATGCAAATGTCAGTGTGATGACTCTTCTCTATTCGATAAGTCACGAATTCAATATTAAAATATGTGATAAGATAAGTTAGATAAGAAAAGGCGCAGACGCTATACGTATCTATCTGATAAGGGTTGCAGGTAAATTTGGTATTATCGCAGAGCGATTATGTATATATAAACGTTATGGATACTGATTTCAAACAGAGGCACAATAAGATCAATCATATTCATATTATAGGGACTCAATCGTATGCGACCATGCGCGTTGCACAGCAAGAAAACGCTGATTTTGTCAATTCTATTGTCGACCATGCTATTTATAGTTCTTTGTATAAAAATACCTTGCTGCCTACCAGTACTAATGCACAGCTTTAGCCGATAATCTTGCGTATGTATAACTAAATGATAGATTAAGATAAGTCGTAGGAAAAAATATCCACTTACATGGTCTGGTGGGAAGATTAATTGGTTCATCGAGTTGCCTCAGTTCTACTTCAAGCTTCTGTATGGTAGTATACTTATGCTGCATTAGTTTCATAATTTTCTTTATGAATCCGACATAGTCTGTAATATAAGATAGAAGTAATGGTGTAATAACAGAAAAGACAGGATTGCTGGGTACCATCTGTGAATAGTGTTTTTACGATAAACCGTGCATAAGCATTATATAGAAAAAACTACTTTGAAAAATGCATTGAGATATTCTTGACACAACAATAAATCTAATTTTACAGTTGATGCCTATTGTTACATATGCTTTTCACAGATGGCGGATAAGAATAGTCACTGGTGGTGATTATTTACTGTCAAATGAAGTGCACAGAGCATAATTTAATTTTCGATTTACGGCTTACCTCTTGGAAATTCTTGTGGACTAACAAGTTCACGAAAGAACTCTTGTGCGATGCTGGGTTGTTCAACTTCTGGAAGTGACTCCGTAAACCAAAACTGCAGTGTTCTAGATTCTTGGGTGTGTTTACCAGTCTGAGCACTTACAAGGAACACTCTAAACTCCAAACACAGGTGTGGTGGATTAGAGATACCATTGGCCACTAGAACAATTGTTCAAATTATCCAATAACAAGTTTTACAAAATTTTCCATCAATCTATCAAAATAATTCAATTTTTACCAGCCGCTGTCTGTTTATTAATGACAATCCCCTTATGATCTCCACCAGCTATGTGAACATTTTGCTCATTTCCATTCTCAGCGGGTGGGTCCAGTGCCTGTCTCTCAATAATCAGTGTAGTGGACTTTGCGGTTTTGCACTTTGGTGTCATAACAATATGTTCTATACAGATAAAATAATTTTACAATGAAAACAACATTTTTAAAACAATTAAATAATGAAGCAAATCATTTCATTATAACAGAAAAACTAAATCGGACTTGAAAAAATAAAAATGTGTCAAATCGTTCATAATTTCATGAAAACCATTAAGAATTGCCTCAGGCATCAAATGCATTAAGTGTCATACATATATATGCTAACCGCTTAAAAATAAAAAAAAAAGAACCACCGTACTGTCACTTGCACAAATGTTCTGTAATTTATCTAAAAAACAATTTTCAAAACTCACCAGTCTTTTTATCACCCATTGTTGTGCTATCACTTTCCTTACAACAATCGTCAAAGAAACTGTCCAACTGTTTGACAAATAGGTATGAGATCAGCACCGTAACGAAGAGCAATATCCCACCTCGACTTATCTCCACGGCCGGCGAACGGTCACTGGATCTTTTTACAACGTTTTCACCTTCCCCCAGACTCCGCAGTTTGGCGCTCGTGCCTGTCAAACACGGTGATATCGACAGGAATTTTTTTTTACTTTCCCTGTTTCCCTCCCATCGCGCCGTCACAAGCCGCACACGCTTCAGAACGCCGTTGCAATCTTGTAAAACGAATAAAAACGACACGGTTGCAATTTCGCAAAAAAATCAAGCATCCACGATTTTACCCGATACCACTGCAATTAAATTCCCAATGCTTACAATCTATCGATCCAAAGCATGACGCATCCAGCACCGCCCATCGCCATACTTAGATTTAAATATGACATCTCGTTGTCGTCACGTCATTAATTCATGCACCTGTATCTTTACGTCATTCATCTGCGTCATCGATTTTACCTTGAGTTTCTTTCTTTTTCTTTCATTTACATTATCCATCCTTTCCTTATACACAATATCCTACCTCAATACGTGATTCCATCTCATTACGGTATGAGTCAGAATTCTAAGATTTGGTACGGAAAAAGAAAGATTTTTGGGAATAATTAAGGAAACGGGTATTATTACGGATTCGATTAGAGTGTACGGATCGAGGTCGCATGATTCAACTCCGTTCGCATTGGCAAACAGCGTCAGTTGGTTGCCACGAAGAAAACTACAGGGCTAAGAACCGTTAAAGGTAAATCGAGAGCAACTCTCGATTTGTGCCGTGTAAAAAGTTTCACTACGAATTCGTTCGTTTCCCTCATCGTCGTTTACACTGTGTTTATGTACAACTGACCTAGAGATACGTAAAGAGCAACAGTTCTTTACGGCCTCTGAATTATCTGACACGTACAACGAATTCATTTTCCCTGACCCAGTTTGAGTGACAAGATCAGCCAGTCTTGTTTTTAAAAGTAACCAGAGAGACACGCTTAGTCATTCTAATTCTAATAAGGATCAGTACCTTCGAAATATTTCATGGTAATTTCCTGTAACGACAACCTACTGACACTGAGAACGTAATACATCAATGTATCCTTACTGCGATAAGACTTTATTCGAACCATTCATTTATTTGATAACTTATACAAATGCAGCTAAATCAATTTAAAAAAAAAAAGAAATTGGTTATTTGAATAAGCTACAGAAGATAATTTATCAGTTCGCTATGCCTGGCTCGAATTTTGAGCATTACTAAAAAAAAAAAAAGAAATTATCAAACCGCAAAAGAACTTTTAAAGTACGGTCAACTGACTTTTAAAAATACGATTAAAACAATTGACACAGTTATTTTACAATTTGATTTACATTCATTCGGTAAACCATCGCGTACACCATTCCACCTTCAAGAAATTAAATTGTCAATAAACTTAGGATTACATATTATGTACATAGAAAGCAGAAAAGATAAGTACTCATTTATTCATTGTGAAATGCTTCGCATTAACAATATCGCAATTTCTTTATTTTATTTTCTCCGTTAGAGGCCAAGACGCAAGAATCGTTTAATCAAAAACAAACGACCATAGTCATTACAGAGCGAGACAGGAGATTAATATTGGTATCATCAGTTCCCACGATAACTCTCTTTTCTTTCTTTACAAAACAAATATGTCATTTCGTTTTCATTATAACAAGCACGTGAAACACTGCCTAACCTCGTAGCAATGATAGTATTAAATAAATTTTATTATATCATCGGCCTGTCGTTAATTCTTTATTCCGACTTGCAGTGAGTTGCGCTAATTGTAACGTTGCGTGGTTAGGCTAGAGTATTAAGGACTTCATATATATAGCAGCTAAATCAGGCTTATATCTGTCTATCTGATGGAGCAGGAGGACATCGAAGTCATAGACGTTAAGGACGAAGGTCCTGAGCTTAGATTAAGTTTATCCAACTCCTCGTCTGCTTTATTATTCTTGAGTTCCTGCTGCGTCTGCAGGAATTTATTCCACTCGTCGATCTTGGGATGTGCCAGATGCTGCAACGACATAATAAAGAATGTAACGCAGTTCTCAGAGTGAGAATCATAAAAGAAACTTTACCTCGGCGACATCGTAGACCCAGATCTTGCCAGTGTCATCGCCAACTGTAACGTGTAACCCACTAGGAGTCCAAGAGACTCTGTTTAAAGCAGGAGCACCATCCACGACGATGCTGGCCGCAGGAATCTCGGTATCCTGATTAAGATTCCAGAGGTCAAGTCTACCCTGACCATCAACGGCGGCAAAGAGTGCCGGATGCGTTGGCGACCAGGCGACGTCGTACACATAATCGCCATTGTGTTCAAATGAGTACAGGGGCTTATTTTCCTTGAGACTCCAAAGCTTTATGGTCCAATCGATGGAAGAGGTAAGGAAGAGATGAGAGAAATCAATGCCGTCCTGTACCAGGTGTGCGCTAACTCCAGTGACCGGACCTTGATGACCCTCGTACGTTTCCGTCACGCCGGCTTTGGTACCGTGACGGCAAGCTGGAGGTGAAAAAAGAAAATCATCAGTACCCCGACATCCTGTACAACAAAGTTACAATATTGAACAACAGAACTACCAGAGTAAACGGTGCCATCTTCACTCCCTACGATGAAGTTGTTAACGTCACTGTGTGGAAACGCCAATGACGTGACCGCAATAGGCTTAGACTGTTTCGTCTGAAGATCCAATTTCTCCTGGGGTTGCGAGAGCATGTCCAAGCTCCAGGAGCAGAGTTTCCCATCGGTCGAGATACTTATCAGATTATGGGCATTCTGCGTTCCAACGACGCTCAGACAGTAAACGGGATGCTGCAAGTATGACGAATCATAAGAAAAAAACAAAAGATAATCCTCCACCTTTCCTCGCGCTTGATCCTCAATGACCAAAAAAAAAAAAAATTTAAATACCGTATGAGCAGCAGCAGACAGAGGAGTACGCTGAATCGGAGTTCTCTTCTGGACCCTGTTATCCCACAGAACAATCTGTCCGGAATACGTCCCTCCCAGAATGAGATTAGGATGAAATCTCGCAAAGGTAGTGGACATAACCGGAGACTGACAATGAAATATATACTCAGGCGTAGTCTTCTTGAACTTCGTATTCCACACAAGACAGACGCCATCCGGATCATTAGGAGTGTCATCGTTGTTATTGTACGAAGCAACCAGCAGCTCAGGAAACTGAGGCGACCAATCCATAGACGTAACGCATCGATTGCGCGACCAGCGCTCGCAGAAGAAATTACGATTGAGCCAAAGTCGTTGATGACTTTTCTCATCCCTGAAAGTACATCGATCCCCATCATTTGATAATCAGCCCAAACCTTAAAAATTCATCAGTCACCATATACTCACATGGCATCCTCGCCGTCTATCGTGCCAGTATAATCAGTATAAATATCAACAGACTCCCCAATGGCTCTCTCCACGATCCTACACGCTCTGTCAAAGAATTTTCGAAAATCCTCGGACAGTATAATCATGAGTTTCTCTTCCTCGCTCAGTTCCTTGACTGAAAGGAAAACGAATTATTCCAATTAAAATCAACAATAAGATCGTCAAGCAAATCTATCGCACGTCTTCTCACTCTCCTACCTTCCTTAGGCTTCTCCTTTTCCTTCTCCTGTTCCACCTGAGTAATTGCCGGCTGAACTTCCTTGACTTGGGGCAAACCGTGAGGTAGAATGCCCGGTGGTAGTTTACTCTGGAAACCATCCATGTGGGGCAAGCTGCTCTCTTCATCCTCGGCTTGGCCATCATCATATGTCAAAACTGTGGTGAATAAGCTGGTCCCGCTACGAATACCCTAGCTCTGCCACAATCCTATCTAAATGTGACTCCTACCGACTACTGTTCTATATCTCTCTTCTTCTCTTTTTTTTTTCACTTTCAATAATTACTCATTTACTACGTCACGCAAATCATAGTCCTTGCATTCTCGTACGTCAATATCTAATTCGAACTGCAGTTACAATCTTAGAACAGTATCTCGCGTACCCTGATAACATGCGGCTCTTTTTTTTTACTCGAACAAGGTACGCTGTTTTGAATAATGCTACCGGCATCTACCTTCGTATAGCCATGACAGTCGACCGTAAGAGCCATCGCACACACAAAAAACGTAAGACCTAATGTAAAGGCCAACGAGCAGACGTCCTTAAGACTAAAATATCATGATCGTTTCGTCATTGGTCTAGCACTTACATTTTATTAGGTCTGTTCTCGTTAACTACACTTTCTGCACTTTTCGAAATATGCAAATTCTTATTGGATGATATTTTTAAGTAACTAATGAGAATCTGCAATTTTTTTAAAAGCTGAGGAAGTGTAGATTACGAGGAGAACAGATCCATTGTGTGTGATGGCGCTACGAGTTTACTCGGCATTTTCATGCGTAAACAAGAACAAAATTGAAGCTAACTTCACGACTGACGCAAAGTCACTATAAAATGGCGGATAATTATGGAATCAAAAAAATCACTTGTGCTCTGCCTCCTGATAGCTTTAACGTGACTTCTTACGAGTGCTGCTTAACGGTTACCATACCCTCTCTAAATCAATTGACATTGTAACAAATATCTCTTCGATAGTATCAAGGTACAAAATATTTTGACTGACAAAAAAGAAAAAGGAATGTCGCTCTTCTAATGCTCGACTCTCAAAGATATTGGTACGACGAAAAAAAAAAAAAAATACGATTGTGCAAAAAGTATCGTAACGAGAAATTACTAGAATATCGTATATACGCCCAGTCGGAAGCATATTTGTAAAAAAAAAAAAGAAACTATAATAGAATTGCACTAGCACAAAATTTTAAAAATTCGTACAAGTCCATGCTGCGAGTTTAAGCGAACTTTGTACAGTAAGAAGAGAATGAAAATTATGACGGCTTGCCGTGACGACATGCAATGAGGTTAGTTACGCGCGCGATAATTAAATCCGATTGACAGTAAGTAATAAAAAAAAAAAATACAAAAATAAAATGAGTGGTTTCTTTTTTTTTTGGAAAAAAAAAAAGAACAATAGTCTTCGGTTTCCTATGAGTCGTGTCTCTCCACCCTTTTATTACTGGCATGCATCTTCGATGATTCGTGACAGGATTCGATGACTATTACGAATCGTGATTGAAAATGAGATTAAGTCCCAAAAACGTGAACCTCTAATGGAAGCAGAAACTGGTTGATGACCCGTGAAAGTTTAAGAAGACAAAAGGGCGTTTCAACGAGACATCCCACTTCACGGAATCAAGATAGAAACATCTGATTTCTGGTCTGATCGAACGGAAAGCCATTGCAAGATTGTCAGACAGTCAAACAATGGCAAGTGATGATGAATGACTGATCGTGCCGAGTGTAATGAGAAAATAGTAATTAGTATATAGAAATGGCATATGAGGTGAAGTGCGAACCGCGTGTATGGGGTTATCGCGAATAAATAAAAAATTCCAAAAAATCCAAACGATACGACGAACGAGAGCCTGTCAGTACAAAGAAAAAAACGTCGGCAAAATACGCAACGAGAAAAGAAGAGGGAAAAAAAAATTGTAAAAAAACGTGAAGACGCGTTAACGCAGCTTCCCGAGTCTCATGCATGGTCACTCGCTGCTGAACTACAGTTTATTGTATAGAGATAATGAAAAAAAATTCAAATTATTTCAACTACGAATCGAAAGAAAAAAGATAGTTATTACTTTGTTAGATAAACTTAATCAAGTCTGCACTACGTGTACAGTAAGCCATGATGTACCATGCGATCTTTTCTATGTACAGAATTGTGTCACGGATACATATTTTAAAAAATGAAAAAATTAATGTGCGCAAAAAATGAATTCGCAAGGTACATCGCGTCGTAAGTTAACTTAAGTCTAAGAATTAATTAATTAAAGGTACATTGGTGAATGTAATGATACAGTAACTCATCAAGCAATTTTGAGCAGTCCCAAAAATAATAATGATTCCCTCGATGTGAAGTACGAGAATCTAGCGAGAATTGATAACGGAACGAGAGAAGAAAAAAAAACGAAAAAAAATTAGCTAAACAACAAAACGATAAAGTTACGTGAAAGAACATAGATAAACGAGAAAAAATGTTTTTTTTTTTTTTTTTTTTTTTTCATGTGAAGTAAGTGAGAACGAAACTTGTGATCGCTGTGACACAATTAGGTATAGTGAATCAACTTCTGAAGAAGATTACCTACCTGTGAATTCGTCCTCCCATTCTAAACCAGGATTTAGATTGTACTCGTCTTGAAGGAGGGAAAATAAAATGTCAATCAATTTTGTATCTTAATTCGTTGTCGTTCCATTGTCTCTCGTAGGAAATTGTCGAGGCAGCTTATCATTGGCGTCCATTCTATTCGAGAGGATTTCTATCATTCTCAATTAAAAAAAAAAATTTGAAAGAAAACCAATAAATCTAATACGAACTTACGATTCGTAATAAAAACAAAACTATGAGTTAACGCTCGAATCCACGTCGACGCCATCATTTGTATTACTCTGGTGGCAGAAAATTGTACTACGATACGACAGTGGCGCCACTATCGATTTGAATTTCGATATCTTGATAAAAGTAATATCGACAATGTTAAAGTGCATCTACAATATGCCGGAGAAATTGGAACAGTTAAAAGTTGACGAGTTAATGTCGTAAAAACTAGCTACATGCATAAACGATTCCCCTGTTAAAGCCGCTGCGAATCACCGCCTAAAAAATCACACGTCATAGCATCGAATCGAAAGCGCGACGTAATGAAACGTACTTTAACTTACATCGCGTGTCTTTATCGTACTGTACATATGCGCATGAGTTATCGATATAACGGACAATAAATCAGCCATGATTTATGATTTTCGGACGGACACATGCTCGTAACTAGTTCGAACACTTCGTGTGTGCAAGAGGGAAGTTGGGGGTGTGTGGAAAGATTCATTAACCGTAGATGAGTTTAATTACAGTAATTCGAAAGGTTCGATCGGTTATTTATCCGAAAGTTAAAAAAAATTTCTCGCACTGCGACGTTACCAACAGAACAATTATCATCTGTATCTTCGTACGTTTCGTCACACACGAGTCCCACTATTGAATGTCGTATATCGAAGCAAGTGAGTAAAAAAAACCACGTGTAGCCTCAACAGATTTTAACGTTAATCGTCGTATTCGATTAATCGTTATTAACAAATAATCACTCTCTACAGACTTGGATCGGGTTAATAAGAAGCATTCATAGCAACAAAAAAGAAAGGAGGTAAGCAAGGAGGATGTATCCGTATTTGGGGTATGAACAGCGTCTGGCGTAACTGACATCACCGACCGTTGAAAGTGTCTGTACCGAATCGATTGGCGTTATCGATCCCCCAATAAAAATCGTCCTTTGCGATCTGATCGATTAGAAAATTCGAACAGTTGGATTTGAATAGTATAAAATTAATCTACAAAGAATCAAAGGCCGAATAGCCGAGATTGGCCAACGAATTTTGTTGCTACGCAATCTTCGTCCAAGGGACTTCGAATGGACACCGAGTGTGGTACAGAAAATGAGAAAAAATAATTTTGTGTTTAAATATCGCGCGCAAACCTTAAATTATTATCGCTTCAGGAGCTCCGAGTCACGTGATCAAATTCTAGTCTCGTTTAATCTCGTTTTTGTATCCCAATTTGAAAATACCAAAATCACCGTTGTCGCACGCGTATATTTCAGCCAGAGAATCCGCCACCATAATGCCTTCCTTGCTCTTCCACCACGTGTTAGTGCGCCGAAAACTCTCGTTAGACAGCAGAGGACAAACAAGAGCCATTTTCTTTCATACCGCCTCGAGAACTCTGGAAGGTGCGTTAAGTTGTGACAAGATTTGACAATGGATATTTCCTCTCGAGACAGTCTTTCAAAGACCATGGACACCGCTGAATTCAAATTCAAAACTATAACCAGACAGAACAAGCTGCATCCTGTCATATATCCTTGGGCGGGATTTAAAATTAAAATAACAACTCGAATCAATACAATACTCTCGTAGCATCTTCGTTTTGTTGCTTTTTACTACGAACTTTCAAATATCGCGTACTACCGACTAAAACGTAGTCACAACAACAATTCGCGTGCAGAGTAAACTCCGGCTTCGTCGTGTCTGGCGCGGTGCGAAATTTCCTTTGTAAACAAAGACTATATATAAGATGGTCGTGTCGCGTCGATTGAGAAATTAGGCTGCAGCCTGCACGCATTTTTAAAACCGAGACACACAATTGGAACAACTAGTTGCATCGTATTGTGCGTTGAAAATCGTTAACTGAGATAATCTGAGAGTCGGGATGTCAGATCGTAGCTTTTTTCACGATTGCAAGAAAGAACGAGAAATAACAGAGAAAGGGAAGAAAGAAAGTGAGAGAAACAAGGTGAAAACAAAGGAACGGAGATACGAGAGAAATCAGAACATTTTCAGCGACCAGTAAATACCTGAGTGAACGTAAACTTCAGAAAAATAACGAAAGTGGCGAGTAAAACGGAAAAAATGGCAACTCATATAAGACAATGGATATACAAATATATATATATATGGATATTGGGTGGAGAGTCTTTGAATTATCAGGCAAATTTTACTCCCTATTTAGGATTTTAGCATAAACTAGAATAAAGAATCTCGAAAATGCTCTACATCGCTTTAGATTAAGAGGTGTATCTTAGATTACTATTAAAATTAACCCCTTCAGTATCGATCGTATACAATTTTGGTGTGCAACTCTGTCTTATCAATCGGTCAGCACTTTTAAGAACCAAATAAAAGTACGTTACAGAAACATAGATACTTAAGTCAGAAGGGAAAACGATTGAAATGAAATTTTCGAAATTTCGATCGTAAAAAAAGGAATGGAAAAAATTTTGTCACACTGTACAGAAAAAGTTGAAAACGCGTGCGAGACAGAGCTCAAACGATTCCGTGAAGCACAATTGAACGACATCTTGCATTCTCTTTTTTTTTTTTTATTTCGATCTAATTTTTTTCGTTTCGTAACACGTCTGAAAGAGGAACGAGAGGCCTGATCTGAATGGGCTAATTCAATTCGATAAGATATTGGTCTAGCCTGAATGCGGATTTCGATAAAGCTAATCTGAGCCTAAAACTGGATGGAAACCAAGAGAAATCATAACTTACCGTAATAGTCGAATGCATGAGCTGAGGAGGGGAGGGAAAAAAATTGCACTTAGTTACAATTTGATATAAATAAGCTACGTTAATAAAATGCCTCCCTACACTCAGAGCATTGATCAAGTGCAATCGTATCCGTTATCATAGAGACAAAAAAAAAAGTTTAAAAAAATTGACTAGGGGCTTCCGTTTCAAATTCCCTCAACAACAACAAAATTGACATTCAAAGAGCTCCAAAGGAATTTCAAAGAGAATACAAAAGTGCATTCAATTATT
This sequence comes from Calameuta pallipes, assembly GCA_030142375.1. Classification (NCBI taxonomy): domain Eukaryota; kingdom Metazoa; phylum Arthropoda; class Insecta; order Hymenoptera; family Cephidae; genus Calameuta; species Calameuta pallipes. The sequence goes on from JARQSW010000427.1 coordinate 2,673,440, forward strand.
CGTTCGACTGGAGACCTAAAAACCAAACAGTCCGTAAGTGACGCGTACAAGATTTCTCGAAAGCCCCGTACGGACAAACATCGAACTGTCGTACGAAGAGATTAGGATACTACATAGAATAGCCAAACGGGTTCGCAAGGCTAAGTGTCAACAAAAAAAAAAAAAAAAAACACAAGGAAGGAAGCCAAAAATTCAAAACTCGAAAAATCATACGATACAAATACGCTGAATGTAGTTAGGTCGTGGAAGTTTTTTTTGTAACTCTTAATACTGTGTGTTTCGATGGTGCCTACGTATCAGAGGAAACGTACATATTCAAATTTACCGCCTACCGAAGACACAAATCTAGTCTCGATGACGATTACTTCATCAAGATAACAATAATAAAAGTGCATGATCTGTGTCAGGATTCGACGTTATCCTCATGAGCAATCCTTCTCTCTCTTTCTCCCTCTCTCTCTCTCTTAATTTCTTCGTATGTTTCCTTTTCTTCTTTTTGAACATCAAAAATATCGTACTCGGATCAACCAGCGATTTTTGAAAAAAAAAACAAAAAATTTTTAATCACGGTCTTGCAGAGTACGACGATATCCGAATTTACACGCCTTGTCACACTTATGCCCACCGACCAAGTACCTCCCGGTAATTTGGCTGCCTCGTAGTATCACGAAAAGCGCATTAGCAGTTAATGAATCGCGTATAAAACTAATTGGTAACAGAAAAAAAAAATAGTCCGTTAGGACGAACATTTTTTTTTAAATTAATTCCAGCGAAATCTCTCCCCACGCCATCAAAGCACGATCCCAAGGAATATAAAAAGAAACGCGTTCAAGCGAGCTAATCGCGTGATATCCATAGACGGATTTTGTTAGTAATATTAATAAATGTTATAAGTCTGTTCTAAGCTAATGTAAAAGCGCGTTTGAAAGCTGCATTTTTTTTCTATGCAAGCGAAGTCGTAGTATACGATGCACGAGTAATCGCCAGTACCCAGAAAGAATCATAACGACAGCATCCACTGGTCGAATACTCATGTGACGATACTTCTGACATACTTGAGGGGGTATAGAATTTGTCCAATTCACAACACGAAACAGCCGTACGGGAAAGAATAATTTCGAGCATCGTTGTAATCAGGCAGACGCTAACGCGATATTGAAAACTCCTGGGCAGAGTCGGACGCTATACATCCCTCAAATGTACACATGAACAGCGACATATCTACCTCTATGATACAGTTATCAAACGGTTATTGGAAGTGTAGTAAAAAAGTAGACAGAACATACATAGGTAGTTTGGTGCAGACCCACCTTTCCTGGGGCGCCACCAGTCGGTCTCAAAGTAGCCTGCGGAGCAAGAGTGAGTTGGTGTTGTTGTTGAACAGGAAGAGTAGATGGTGTATGCGGAAGAGGAGGTGGACAGTCCTTGTGTCCAACACCGGTTGATATGACCAATTTGTAATCGCAAGACAAGGGAATACGCGCCACATTAAATATCACCGCAAGATCAGTTAGAACGAACAAAAAATAGAAAAGTAAAATGGCACGAATCCCACGAGGATGTTGGATCCTTTGGGGAGTGGTATGCATGCGGCTATTTGTAAATTACGTAACGAAGCAAAAGAAAAAAGATCCTCGTTAAGTAAGAGGATTCGAATAATAATTCAAACAAAGGAAAACGGTTTGTCGAACACTTGTATACGCGGACTTTTTGCATTGCGACTTGCCGCCGTCCGTACAAACTTCTTTATCGATTGACAGTAGTCATTTGGTAATGAATTTTCATGTTTTTTTTTTTTTTTCAATAAACGAACTCCAACTGAATTTGCGGTCTAACTAATGGAAGTGTGTAGTACGAATAGACAGCAACCCGAATACCACAATGAAATAGCAATTCAAATCCCACTTCAAATTACGCAATACAAGAGGATATCAAATCAGTCACATATCCTGAGTGTAATGATTGATTTAATAATTTTTTTGAACTATCGATGCTTTTTGTTTTATAGAATTGATTTTTTTCTTTTGAGTGATCCGGATATGTGACTGATCGGTACTCGTATACCAACCATAATTCCAAGTACCTTCCGTTAAAACGTCTGCAAGATGTGCCAAGATATACGTGCATCACGAGATTCAACGTGGAATGATTTATTATTGTACGTCATAGACATATTCTGATAATTAGTTTGACAATATGGGGATCATGATTTTGTATAACGTCAAGAGTCATTCTGCGATGTCCCTCTTGGCACAACTATTGAACGTAACTAGTCCTGCCTTAATTAGGTGTCGAAGAATTAGTTAGTTTTAACCCAACCTTAACCACTATTTCATAAGCATAATATTCCATGACACGTATGAGAATGTCATTAAGAGCTCACAGAGATATGTATAATCAAAAGCCAAGATGTTCCATTATTTTTTGTTTGTGTTATAATTTTATCGCGGAATCAATGATCCGGAACGAAGATTAAAATAAGAAATAAAAACAATATAGTGCGCGAATTCCTGGAGATAATCTTTTAACGAGCAGCAACGTATATTCAACTAAAGGACTTAAGCATGTTGTCTGTCTGATGTGTTTGTAAGATATGTATGTAAGGAGCGATGAATTAAAATGTGGTAGTTGTATCAGACTTTATATGTATAACCGGAAACGGAAACTAATAATGAAACCCATAATGAAGACAACCAAGAATTCTTTGTGAAGTAGTTTAGATATAGAGAAAGAATAGGTGCGGATTAGATTCTCTGTGAATATTGATTGAAAACTATAAAGTGATCTTTGGAAGTGATTAGTAAGCGAGAGATATACTTTGCAAATATATCGGATGTTTTCAATGTATCCTCGTGACTTGATGACTTGAGATATTGGTAACAAGTGTGAGTAATCTCGGCGTTCTCGCGCGAACGCTATATACGAAACTTTTCTGAATTAGGAAGAAACATGAGAGCGTACGTCGACGAAGCAAGAACACAGAATGCGACGAGGTTTTAATAGTTCGTCTCGCGAAAGTATGTTGGTGTGAATATGTAAGTTTCCTCGCCAGTTAAAATTAATCATTGTAAACGGTTCACAATAGTGAAAATTAATATTAACATAAGCAAAATTAAAAATAAATTATAAACAAAAGAACTGTGTCGTCATTATTAATGACCATAAAGTTTTATCTTAACAGTGGTTAAGACAGATTTATATAAGTATATATATATATATATAATACAAAACTACACAGATCAAGAGCATATGCCAATTTTGACAGCTATCGTAGGGTCCTTTCGGTCAGGTAAAATTTGTTAATAGTTATCGATCAAAGTCATGGATGTTTTTAATTGCTATAATACTCGTATTTCCAACAGCATAAAAAAATGTAGAAAGTCTACTCACGAAATAATACTCAAAGAGAATGCATAATAAAAATCAAATTTGGCTTAAACATCTGAAAGCTGTGTAGCGTTGTATAGTGTTAACACATGACATCGCAGTTAAATTTATCCTGAAACTGTTAGATTATCTGAAGTATGTTACTCTGCGGTAGAACAATACCTAAATTTACACTATCGAATTTCTTGAACTATAGGTTTGAAATGACATATATCTTTTACAGAGAGTGAATAACTGGCATGTGATATTGCGTGATTACACTAGTGCTCTCAATAGACGATAATTAAATAGTGGAAATAAGACTCACCGTCGTGGGAAGTATGAGCAGCCTGTGCAGTCTGCGTTTGTTTGCTGTAAACAACTGGCTCCTTTGGAGGAATGTTTGTATGGGCAACTGACACAACCGTCAGCTCCCTGGTGGGCTTCCTTCGTCCGGTTCCACTAATTAATAAAGAATAGTTTCATATGAGGATAAGATTTACTTGCAAAATTAACGATTAAGACAATAAATACCTTTGAGCTGAATTTATACTGGATGGCTGTAAACTGGCATCAGGTGTAGCATTGTTGCTTTGTTCAGGCGTCAGTGAACTCATACTGGAGAGACTAGATAATACATCTAAAAGAGATGCATTTTAGCCATATAAAAGCTAAAGATACAAAGTGACAGTAAATGTTAAAACTGTAAAATATTTCTACCTGAAACTGGTGCAACCCCCAAAGATGAGAGCATTGCATCAAGTTCCTTGCGATGATCCTTGTCCGTGCCAGCAGCACGGACAGTCGCTTCTTCCACCTTAGTCAATAACACGCAGAAATAAATAAAACATTCAATCGGTCAAAAAAGTATTAATAAACACCCTTGCTTACATCCTTTTGTTCTTTTTCTCTCCTGCGCCGTTCTTTTTCTTCTCTAATAGCTTGAAGCTTAGCCTTCTTCCTTTCTAGCTCTGCTTTCCGATCAGACATCATGCTGAAGTTTTATTTCTATAATGGATAATGGAAAATTAATTTATAAAAACAATGATTCTATATTGTTACACAAAACTAAAATCTCTACTGTATGCATATTGATCAATTGCAGTTCTGCTGTAATATAAAAACCTTTTTGACATGCAAACTACTGAAATACTGTGCGTGAAATTCTCGAATTCAACTCTTGGTATTTATACATTCTACAATTATTGATTTCCAGCAGACATGACATGTATCTATGAGTCACATTTTACCGTATAGAAATGAGTGAATAACGCAAGTTAATTATTCGCAAAAATCTGCACGAATATATAAGCTATAGATTGATCAGAATAATTACAAGACTCGTCTAGTACAATAAGCATTAATATTCATAACGCGTGGTACAATAGCGCTAGGATGAACTCATCTCTCAGCGACCGTCTGTCATTTGCACTTATCCTTTTATCAAAGAGGATACACGTGCCGGAAAGGCCAAAATTATAATTTTGATATTTACCTGGAACTATAAATGCTCAAGAAATTGACCACTGATTGACAGTTCTTTCGTACAAACAGAGAAAACTGAATAAATGTCACTGTCTACATAATACGCCCGACATGAGTATCCATCTTCAATTACGTATCTACTGTCAAAGTCAATGAAGAAACTCTTACAAACGTGTACAATATTATAATTTAATAAAAACGTATAAAATAACGTAAAAAGTTAAAATTAATAAAACAGACGTCAAATATAATTAAAAAATTCTTGCTTTTATAGCTTATGAAAATTATTGCAAAGATAGTAAAACAAATATTTTACAAAAATTTTACATACTTCACATACTAATTTTGATATATATAGAATATTGTTTATAAAAATAAATTAATTTTTTCCCATATAGCGTTAAAGGATAATAAAATATATTTTTCAGTGATAGTGCCTGATAACCGGATGTTATCGCGCAAACAATAGTTTACATAATTTTCGGTGCCCGTCGTATCCGTTAAGAAGTGACATTACTCAGCTGAGCCGATCACGAGATAAAAGTAACTTATAATAATAAAAAATGGGTCTAGTGCGGTTAGTATATTCATTGAAAACCAAGGAGGCTTTGTTGTCACGGTATTAGCATATTTGTAATTGTACATGTATTTTCCTGATATAACCTCGAGATACATTTACAGGTTCGCTGTGAAGAGTGCCATTGCAGGTGGAATTGTATATTACACCGTACAAGAAGGTTTATGGTCAAAGCCTGAGGAAAGCACCAAGTTATATGGAAAGCTTTATAATAACATTGCACCTTACATCAAGGATAATGTCCCTAAGGAAGTAATCAATGATGTAAGTCTATACTTATTGAATGACCAAACAAATATAACATGAAATAAATTATCTATTTTTATTTAGCTTCCTCAATTAGTTAGTCCTTCGGATTTATCAAATTATGCGAAAGAAGCCTGGAACAAGGGAGTCATAGTATCGATCAAATACATTTCTGAACTTCCTACTCATGTCTCCAATGGGGTTAATGCTGTTTTAGAACAACCAGCTGTAAAAGAAGCTTTATCAAGTGTTACTAATTCAACTAGTGTACAAAGCGAGCCTAACAAAGCCCAGTAGATAAATATTTTTGTTATAAATATTGTACATCTGAATTTGTAGCAAAATTATATCTAGTATTTATATGTAAAATACATGTCATTACTCATTATTGCTTAGTTAACTCTGCAGAAGTCAAGTATACATAAAAATAACTCTAAAATGGTTTGTAAAAAATATTTATTTACCCAACACTTCTTTACTATTAAATAAATCTGTTGGTATTAAAATTCGCTGAAACTTACCGCAGTATTTATTTACGATAATCCATTTCCCTATACATTAAGAAAATTCAATTGTATTGATACGTCTGCGCGCTTTAGCGAATAACCGGATCTAGGATAACTTGTGATAATTCAATGCCATCTAGATCACTGATAGGAAATGGCGGTAGCTTAACAGTATCGCCATCTATGATTTTGATCAGGATGTGTCGAACTATAACGCTGTCACGTGACCACTATACATAGTTGTGCGGAAGACATGGCGGACAAAGAGGAGGCCGAGAAGACCATCGCCGAAGACTTGGTTGTCACCAAGTATAAAATGAGCGGCGAGATCGTAAACCGTAAGAAAACGACGCACCGTTCTTCAACGAAGCTATAGAGTTCAAAATGTCTCCATCCCTGCTCGGAGTGACGATTCTTTTTGATTATTTCCTGGACGGCCATATGGAATGTGGCCTGCCAATGCCGGGCCCCTCACCATGTGGGCTGGCGTCGAACCTAATTTTTGTATGCTTATCATTAAAATCATGATAATTTCAAGATTTGCGGTTTTTCTTTACGATAGAATTTTATGCTGAGATCATTTTTTATGCAAAGATTTGTGATGGCTCCGAAATTCGAGGCACGATTAGTTCTCTGCTTTTATCAAGATTGAACTGCACTCATCTCACAAATTCTGGGTCTTGCCAGTTAAAGAGATTGAAAATACTTATTATTGTCTTTGATATATTTCTTTTTCTTTTTAATCTCACTGTAGAATGTTCTTAAATTATGTGTTCCCTTGAAGAGTGGGATTGGAGTTTTTTGACCTATGGCTTTGATATATATATATAGGGTAGCATTGAATAAATGATGTTTCAAGTCTAAAGATAATGGTTCCGTATTTATCTATATTTGGCATATGAGTGTAAATTGTAATCTTACATTGCATTGTAACATTAGAAAATTCTGTTCAACAGGGGTCTTGAAACAGGTTTTAGAGAAGTGCATTGCTGGTGCTTCTGTGAGAGAGATTTGTGAGTATGGTGATAAGCTGTTAACAGAGGAAACGAGCAAGGTCTTCAAGAAAGAGAAGGAGCTGAAAAAAGGTATCGCCTTTCCAACCTGCATATCTGTAAACAACTGCATCTGCCATTTCTCACCTATTGCCAGTGAACCTGATCTCATTCTCAAGGATGACGATATGGTGAAAGTGTAAGTTGCACCAACAGAAATTTAAGTGTTGACTTTTCAATCCATTTTAAAACATTTCTAAATAATCACATTGCACTTTTGTATTGCAGAGATCTCGGAGCTCATGTAGATGGGTTTATCGCAGTAGTAGCACACACTGTTGTGATTGGCTCCAGCACAGAGAAAAAGGTAACAGGAAGGAAAGCCGATGTCGTACTGGCTGCTCATTATGCCTCTCAAGCTGCGTTAAGGCTTCTGAAGCCAGGCACAGATGTACGTACTTATCAGTAATTTACGCAACAACCAAATCAGAATATCCCCAAAAAATATCAAAGATACCTGTGCATCATCTATTTACATTAATTCCTTTCTGCGATGTATAATTATTTTTCTTTACCTCAACAGACTTACACGATAACAAGTACTGTGGCGGAGATCTGTGATGCCTACAAGTGCAAGCCAATGGAGGGAATGTTAAGTCATCAGTTGAAACAGTTCAAGATCGATGGTGAAAAGACTATTATTCAGAATCCCAATGACGCGCAGAAAAAGGAACATGAAAAGTACACCCTTGAAACTCATGAGGTCAGTCCTTAATCGTAAGCAACGCCATCGTGTGACCTTGATAACGTTTATTAATGATCCTCATCATAATTTAGGTTTACGCGATGGACGTGCTAGTGAGTACAGGCGAAGGTGTAGGACGGGAACAGAACACTCGGGTTACCATATACAAGAAAACAGAGGAGACATATCAGCTGAAGTTAAAAGCATCTCGTATGTTCTATTCAGAAGTGTCTCACAAACATGGCCTGATGCCATTCAATCTACGATCATTCGAAGATGAGAAAAAGGCCAAGATGGGGATTGTCGAGTGCGTCAATCATAGGCTAATCGAGCCATTCCAGGTAATCTATATAAATCCTACTGATATTGTTATGAAACAGCATGTCCAATACATATTTATAATTATCCAGGTACTCTACGAAAAGCCGACCGAGTACGCTGCACAATTCAAATTTACGGTTTTACTAATGCCGAATGGGCCACATAAAATCACAGGTATTCCCTTCGATCTGGATGTCTTCCAGTCGGAATGCGTCGTGGAGGATCCCAAACTTAAGGTACGTTATCGTTAACAGTACCTGATATAAGATTAATATCCCATATACTAAATTCGTATTTTGTTACTTACAGTCTCTGTTGAACTCTTCGGCAAACCCAAAGTCTGCAAAGAAGAAGAAAAAGAAGGCAGAGAAGGCGGTGGGCGACGTAGCGCTCGAGGTTGATGCTAAGGCCTAACATCATCATTCTATCACATCCATGACTTATTGACATCGTGCACTTTCCCTCCTCTTTTAACCGAAACCACACAAAGAGTAACGCAGGATGCTTTCAAAGAATGACGCACGCAGGGAAGTTACCCTTAGTATTGCAGCAATCATATTCTGTTTGATACATTTGTGACCTTGCCATTCCCATAAGTGAGAAAACAAAATTCTCCAAATAGTTCACTATCATCTGCACTTGCGTTCGCGAAAGTGTCAAGTTTTACTCTTACATACAGATTCGACCTCACCATCGTGCTCTCACCCATTATACAACCTTGTTCATCAACACTCTTCTGTTTTTATAACTCAGAGCATCTTTTTAGCGAATCATAGTTTCCTTAAGGCACACTGAACGTTGGATTGGTCAATTCAATTTTGATAATCGAATTCATTTACCGTTCCGGTATGTGAATTTTCAATTAAACAGTTAAGCAAATGTCTCTCCCTTTTGGATGTTTAGAAAATTTCTTTCCTTTTTACTGCGTTTTCTTTTATCAACACCCCTTTCTCGTTAAGCACGTCAAACGCTTTTGTTTGACGTATGAGAAAGCATGTGACCTTTTAGAATTTGAAAAGCCCTGTACTTTTGTGTGCGAATAGAACTTTGGTTTTACTTAGCTGTTAACAGGCTTAATGGTTACGTACTGTATTTGCTACTGGAGGGTTCGAATGTGCCACATCGCCTTCTCATTTTTCATTCTTATTGTCCCCCTGGGACTGTGCGTAGCTGCACGATGCTATATCCTTCGTTTAGCTGTGAAAAAGAAAGGACTATGCCATGAACATAACATAACATTACACTATAAAACATTGTAAAATTAAGACACGAGTGTTGACGCTGGGACTCTGCATAAAAATGAATAACAATGACCTCGGAGTATTTCGTTGAAAGATTCCCCAACCGAAGGATACAATTGTTTGTCTGTATATGACTAATATTATTTGATATGACATATTCTTGTTGTCGCGGTATGCGCGAATGGAAGTCAATGAGAAAACAAAATAGCAATACACTACTTCGCACCAGATACAGGATCGCCGTAAATATTGTTCGTGAATAAAACAACCCGATCATTTTGACATTTAAATGAGAAAAAAAGCAAGGGTGTTCTGGGGAGTATCCGAATTACCGAGGGGGAAATAATGAAAAAGTATAAAATTATGGAATATTAATATTATGTAATAATTAATAGTTTTGTATAAGGATGATAGATAATGTATCTGTTATAGATATTTTTTCTACTCGAGTTGTGCATATGTCGGATGTTAACGAGTGAACTTGTAAAACAAAGGTATCTTAGGCCAATATGCACGGTCCTTCCTTAGTCTGAATTATGTTTCCCCCTATTAACATAATAATTTTACACCGGTGCACAGATGCTTACGCATTCATAAATTGGTTGTATTGAAGTTGATTCATCAATCTTGATACAATTTTATTCCTAAGAACAGAAGCATCGATGAACTTTTTATTCCCACAAGATCACTTACGTCCTTAAGGATTAATAAATTTGAAGCGTTTTCACTGCGGAGAGGACTGTGCATAATAACACATATAGCAAACAAAGAAGTAATAAAATTAAACCTGGTGATATGAGGAAAAAATTATTTAAAAAAAAATAGCTGACAAACAAAAAATACTAATAGATTTTGACACGTACGTATATAATTAATCAATTGTTATATTCGTAGTCCCACATCACTCCGGCTCTTATACATTTTTATTTTATATTTTCTTTCTGAACGCAGGCCAATTCTCACACATAACACTCCGCACTGCACTCATGCCCAGTAATGAACTGTGAAGAAATCCATTTAAAACTGTCATATATTACATGAATTTTATTGTCTGTATTACTCAATAAGTTTGCTACGATCTATGATCCATGATTGGAGCAAGAATATAAATACAGAAATATGTAGAGCAAGTATTTGAGAAAGTATTTGAAAATGTAATAGCATTGGATTGTGAGGAGATGGAAAACACGAAATTCAGTGTTGCCTTCTATAAGATTATAGTACATTCGTATGGAAGAAAGAAATGCGCGCTTCGATAACTTTAACTTCGTTTCTTTTGTTTTTCTTTCCTCTTTTCCTCATTTATGGTACAAATCATAAATACACTGTATATCTAACTATATTATCTGTCTTATGAAAAAGAAAAGATTACAAGAAATAGCTTAAAGCATTTCCACGTCGGTTTGACTGAACTTTAATTTTAAAGTGATTGTGTTAGGCGTTGTCACGTCAGCCACGTTGAACTCAATGCCATCTCTCAAGCCAAGATCTTGCAATGTCTTTTGAAGATTTTCACGCGTCTTCTCTTCGATACTTTGGACAGTGTGCATATACAGTGTCTTGTTTTTACCGTTAATGTTGGCCGTGAGGCCAGGATTTTTCATTTGCAAGTCTGATCTCTCACACAGGAGCTCTATCAAATCTTTCAGTTTGCAATTAGGATCTTTGATTTCTATTTCTCGAGGTACCTGACTGCAGGCTAGACAGTCGTCCTTCTTTTCTGCTTCATACGTATATGTATAAATACCTTCGACATTGTTGAGTACCTTTTAAATAAGATTTACATGAGTTCGATGATGGGACAGTGTAAGTCATTGAATTTTTATTTGTCTTATTGCATTGAAATACCATGTAATTATTTAATGATGCGCAGCAACTGGTAGCAAGTTTAAAAACTTCTGTTGCACATGATGCAGCTATCGCTGCATTTGTTGACGCTACTGCTGGTATTATATGCTTCACTACACCCTGTACAAGTCTATATGTTAAACCTTGTATACCAAACTGTGCTGCTCTTTCTGTGGATTTTTCATAGATCCAATTTATATGTTGTGGATCATCACCATCTATTGCACAATCAAATGGATTTTCTTTAGGCCACTGTATTACTTTCACATACTCGATACAGTGCTCTGGTAATCTAGGAGTGTTTGCTATCGTGCAGAGTGGAAATGTTACCTACGGATAAGTCAAAGTGTTAATTATGAGGATTATGAACACATACGATTTTCCAATAATCCTTACCTGTGGTGGATACAGGTCTAAAGTACATTCTATACAAGCTGATAAACCAGGTAAAATTACTCTGGCATTTCCTTTGAAACCTTCTGTGCCACCATCAACCATTGGGATTACGCTGGATGGATCTATTTCCCCATCCTCGTAAACGAGCAAGGATATCAACATGCCATTGATCCATCTTCGAGCCACTATCGAATCCAAACCACAAACAACAATATGAAATTGTCGATAGAAAGCCTCATCCTTGTCTTGAATTTTACAGAAGTGTGAAACTACATTGCAGCCAGAAACTCTGGCATTTATAAATTTTGCAGCAATCTCAGCTTTCGATGATCCAATATCTTTGTGTCGGAATAAGAATTGCCTATTATACAAACATACAAATAGATTCTTGTACCATTTATTACAGCGGAGAACTATCACAAAATCACATACCGATTCAAATTGGACAACTCAACGGTATCCATATCTATGACATGTATCTGCCTGAAACCCATCAGTGCTAAATCTTTGAGTAATTCACATCCTAAGCCACCAGCACCAATAACTAACAATTTGCAATTTTCCATGAGAAATTTTAAAGTTTCAGATGACGGCTCGAAATCCGGCCTGCAAAAAGGTCCTGATCTTTCCAAGACCTTTTGCAAATGACTCCATCTCCTATGCGTGTGATCTGACCCCATATTCCACTGCAAATCGAATAAACCTCTTGAAACTATTAAATTATAATTGTCTTCACGAATCCAACTTTCCAACCCCAATTTACATCAGTATTGTTGAAAAGGTTAGTTTCAAACAAGTGGAAGGCCGGTGCACTAGCCAAGGAAACCATTGAACCCGCTGACACCACGTTTAACATAGAACTCAGTAGCATAACTAAAAGGTACCAAGGGTACCAAGCATCATTCTATATAATTTCACAAGATTCTTCGAAAGAGAATTAACAGTAAAAATGGATATCTCTAATTAATATCAAACGCATTAAATCTTTTTTTTACCATGCGTTAATTTCGACAATGGTTTTCGTATAATTTCAAAAAATAAAGCGACTTCCGTTCCTTAAGAAAACCAGTTAAAACACCGTTCAGTATTATACCTTATGTTGTCCGAAATCGATATGAAAATCGGCTTGTTTATTGCCGCGGCTGATAACAGGCGTGCCGCTCTAAAGTTTATCGGCTGACCCACTGAAAATATTCATATTTCACATGCCCTCATCCATGCATATAAGTTATCAATCAATAAATCATTGACCGAGGAGAAGAAATAATTCTAGTTGAGTGCGCAGGGTTAAAAAATAGGGGAGATACCTCCTATTCGATCGCCCAGATATCAAACAAAGGGCCAGTAGCCGGTGCGTGGTGACATCTCAAGAAACGTGTTCAAGTGTTGGGTTCTTTGTTAATCTGTTCTCTGAAATAATTATACAAACTAGTGAAAATAATCTGTGCTATGCCAAAGACCTCAACGACAAGATAAAGCTAGGAGAGCACTGACACAGGAAGGAGAGATTCTATCTCGTGAAAACAAGTGTCTCAGGAAGTGGACGTGAACATCCAGAGTGGGAGATGATTCGAATCAAAGAGGAACTCGTGGAAAAATTAGGCCTGGAAGGCAAGGATGATCCTCACAACTTGTTGAACAATATGGTCGATGTACGAGCGTGTTATAAACCTAGCGAGAAAGTAAGAGAATTAATATTTCATTAAATATGCTCTTCCTGTACCCTGCACGAAGATGAATATGTTTCTCACTTCGGAAGCCATAAACACTTTTCTTACTGTTTACATCATTCTTGCGTAATTCTTAAGGGATTATACAGCAGGGTATACACTGCACAGTTGGCATTTACATTTTATTATGTTTCTACAATGTCCCAGTGACATTTTCTCAGTCGAAATAGTAATTCCCTAAAGTCCCTCTAGTCCCACTTTAGCGGGACTCGTAGTAGGGAGGATAATGGAGCTATTATTCGATATTTTGGTGTCCCTGGATATTTGAGCCAAACAAAACTTCCATAACGTATATTTTCAAATTTTATGATACCCGTATATATATGTTACTCCTATATACTTCCATGGTTCTATACTTCAGTCGTCAAAAGGTCATGGAGTCTATTACTTGTCGTATGTATATATTCCTACTGGAATGACTCAGTTTATATTAGCATGACGTGCTCCATTTAAAACTCTTGTCAGCCACGCACGACGCTTCACACTTATTTATTGTTGAGAAACATCAGTATCAAGCAACAGTCAGTGTGGCGCCAACTCCATTACAAACGTTTCCCGATAGAGAAAGTAATTCCCGTCAATACAGGTAAGAAATTGAAAAAAAAAACGTTATCCCGTTTGCTGTAACCGTTCGCCATTGTTGTTAATTCCTGTCCCTTCAAAAATGTCTATAGCGAGACGAAAAAAAATAATGAAACCTGTTCTTTATCATTTTTTTTTTCTTTTCCAGCGTCTCCCCTATTCCTGCTGGATTATTTCCTAATCCGTTCACGTACATCCCGCATCCGTAGAAAAAAATTCCACAGATATTTCTTTACCGTCTGTACGATAAACTACGTGGAAACCAATTAAAAGATGTATGTCATTTTATTTCTGATACAATTTCTTTCTCACACGAAAATTTTCACTTTGTTACTTTCCTGCGAAACGATTGCTTTGTTCATTCTCGATTTCAATTCATTATCGATTTTGATCTCTACGGATTTAATTATCAATCACGCTATGTGTTATAATTTCTCTAGGATCTAAGAAATTGCTAATTTATCTAATCGATCGTGATTATATATATGACCGCGTTTGGATTAAATCCTGTTAGCTATAAGACATATACGATTTTCAGACTATTTAAACTTTTCACAACATGCTACTGGATACCTGAAACCTGATAATCAATGGAAATAGGAGCATAACCTAATACGATTTGAAATCTATGGAAAGAAGCTGTACAGAAACCTTGAGTTTTCTACTTGACCTCCAATCCACGTTTTCACCTAGAAAAGTCGTTGAGTTAGTCGCTGCTAATGATTTTTCTGCTCCTGTTGGTTTTTGTTTGCAAATTATTTAGCGGACACTCCAATCATTCACCTCTCGGGGAATGATTTGTGTCACGCGAACCAACCGGAACATAGTAATTAACTGAAATTAGGTAATCGACGTAGATAATTAATGTGAAGCAGGATAGGTACAGCATGCTAATAATAATAAAGCATCAAAGCTTTTGTCCTGCTTCATACGTGCAATAGCCAACCGGGATCAATTGGCAGGCCATGCAGTCATGGTATGTCGTGTCGACACATAATAATCTGGACTAGATAAAAATTGTATAAAAATATATATATATACAGGTTATCAATATAAAGCATAATAACTAAACCTTCTCCCTGTTAACCATTTGAGAAAAGTAATGGCGCCTAACCTACCGTAAGTAAAACCGAATCTACTTTTAGTCTCGAGGTTCTTGGCTTTCCCAGTTTAGGAACTGTTGAAATATTTAACGTGTACACTGGTATATATCTACTGTATTCTCGTCAGGTCCCACGTAACCAGCATGAACCACGAGACCTACAGGATCAATGTGTCTCCAGAAAAATTAAACATCCATCCAAATTAGAAGCCTATGATGCTGTATTTCACGAACCTAGAGAATTGTCTATAAGGAATGAACAAATGCAATCGCCATCGCTATAAGGAGACATGACATAAGGTTTTCGATCATCATGGATGATCATTGAATAATAAAATCCAGTCAAGAATCTGGTACAGATGGAATCAGCTGCAATGAAGTTCCTGTGACCGAATAGCTAATGCTAGCTTGGAGACTGACAATAGGGCGACGAGAATCAATGGAAAGAACAGCGAGGCCCAGAGATCTTGTCGCCGATAATGTCCTTTCACGATGAGAGAAACGCGGAATTCATTGCGAAATTAATTGATTCCGCTAGAAGAATTTCGCTCGTGCTTCCATTCGACACTCATCGTTACGTTTCACGAACACAGTGCAGTCCCAGCTGTAGGAAAAAAAAAAGAGGAATGCTTTTTAGATTTTAAAGAAAAACTAAAGTCATTTTTGGCGTGTGCAATCTTCTTTAGAAAAGTGGATAAGCAATCGGGAATAATGGACTGAGAGCGGGAGGAAATTTCTAAAAATATCCTTCCTTTCTCTTGCGTCATACAGGGTGTTCCAGTAGAGGGTCTAGATCGATCTTTGCCATGACGAGCGATCGTTAAACCGTGTAATTAGGTTGTGCTTGCAGTTCACGGTAGAGCACAATAGCTGGCACTTGTACGTATGCCTGATTAGAAACGCGTACGGCCGATTATAGGAGCAAAAATGCACGATACAATATTTTGTACTTTTAGACAGTGAAAGAGATAATGAAAAAGGGGCCACTGATCGTCTAGCAATAAGATGTTTGTAGCAAATTTATAGATATTTTATCTCGACGTCAATGGACGGTATATCCAAATCTCAACGAATCCTATCAGACTTTGATCGGACGTCAACGGCCCCTGTTCAAATCTTCTCTTTTTTTTGCTTTCTTTCTTTACAAGTACTATCGCGCTATCTTGTTCCTCGCGTATCTTATATCGCTGCTCGTACATACTCTATGGAACAAACTATACCCTGCCACAACTATACTCAGCCATGCTACATTGTACTATAGTCACTGGCTGATATCTACACACCTTGACGCTTTCGGTCCGCTTTCAGTCAGAGTCAGTAGCTCTTGCGGTACAGTACTGGCTACTGCGATTAGAGATCTTGCTGTTAGCCAGAGAATCTTGGTTCTTGTTTTTCATCTGTGAGAAATACCAGTAAGCGGAGCGAATGCGTGAAAATTGTTATTGAGAAATGTAAAATTAAGGTTTTTGTAACTAAATTTTGTAATTTCATATCTGATAACTGTAATCACGCGTGTGAGGCTTGGATCAATATTGCTATCTAACTGTCGTGCAAGTGTCAAAATTGAAGGAGATTTTGACCCTCTGTAATTTATCCTACGACCGACAATAATTGTTATTAATCTAAGCGTGCGCGATTCTTCAATTAATTAATTATCAAACAACTATCTCTCCGTAGAGTTTAAAGATTGGACTGGTACATCATCGTGACTTGTGTTATCACAAAGTGAATGCTTACTTCCGTTTTCTGAATGTCACACGGGATACGGTTAGAATATATATTCTTTTGGATAAATATTCTAACCTGTAAGGTGCTAATTGATAACTGATTGCATAATAGATTTGGCGCTCAATTTGATTAGTTATATTCGTACAGACGACGTGTATTAAGTTTCTACGTTTCTTTGTAATTTTTTTATCTGTCACTTTTTCAAACTCTTTTATAATTTTATGAGTTCAGTAGCTGTAGCCGTGTGCTCTTTTTTTTTATTTCTTTCAGTACAACGAAAACTGTGTAGCTGTTTGGTTGCTGAGAATTGAGTAGTTGATTGAGTTGGTGTTGCATGGGCTGCCTTGTCAGTTACGCCCCCCCCAAGTCACTGTCACCACACATGACTGCCTCGTACGTGTTTTGAACCTGTTGGCAGTCAGACATGACCAACGACAAGCATGTAAGTAAACGCTTTGTTTTCTCTGCTCCTTTTTCTCCACTGTTCATCATCGATCCTCTAACTCCATTATTTTTTTAAAGCCTGAAGTCCACACGGCTTGCGTGTTCCCAGCAGGAACTCGCGTTCCTTCGGTACCTCTTTTATAATTACCATTAAGAAACAAAAGTACACAGGTTTTATTCACTTGGATGAACTCTGATATGCAAGATCAGCGACTACGAGCGGCATCCGTTGCTCTTGACAGTGAGAGGGGAAGAGCAAGACTTTTTTTGACTCCTTCACAATCTACCCAACTGTTCGTTTCTTCTGGTACAGAAAAGGAAGGATATTTAAAAAAAAAACATACTCCACGAGCACATGCTTGTCGCATAATTCAACCTGGTACTTCTTCTCGGCGCTTTTGCGGAATAAATTTGCTCTTGCTAATATTAGAACGCCTGCAAATCATAGGACGAAGTTATACGCGCTAATATTAGTACCGTGCTAACGCCCCACTCTTCGAAAAATCTTATTTCACTGGCGATCCTATCCTGGATACGAAGAAGCCGCTTATGCTGTTAATTTCGCTTGTTTCGATAGACTCAGAGAAACCAAATGACTAGGAGGAAAATGAAAAATTGAAAAATCATTCAACAAGGATCCACCTTTGTTCAATCTTTGATGGATACGATTTTACGACTGTTCATTATTGCACGCTGACGTAATTTTGAATCTACGTAATGCAAAACGTGACATAAGCCACACACGGACGGCCCACATAATTTTATTTTATATGGCAAACATTGTGAAGCGCAACCTGTACTTTTTAGAATGGAATCGACTAACATTGAAATTCTACGTTCGTCGCTGATAGATAAGAATATAAAACAGCTGCTTTGTAATTCTTTTCTGTGCCAATGAAACTGCCGATCTCGCAGCCTTTGATCTAACGCAATTCTCTCGTACGAATATTTCGTATAATCACTTGCGATACTTACATACAACAAGGACGCACACAAATGTACGGTACAATTAAGAACACACTGTTATTATCACGTGCGTCAAATCGTAAAGCGGTGCCTTGGTTTACTCTTCCATTGTTCGTGTACGGTACGACCAGTATTTTAGGACACTAAGGTCAAACGAAGCATATTTGGACACAGCTCGAAGCACAGTTAGTACAGGAAAGAAAGTATTTTAAAAATCAAGGAATACTATTTACATTAATGACGATAAATTCACTTTGTAAAATTCACCGGTACTTAAAACAAGTCTAAATAATTTCACGTACCGTGGCTTTCACTCTCGTCATACCTGAAATCAATATATATGCTCAAAGTTTTTTGATAACGGAATGATAATACTTAACACACTTGGCTGATAAATACTTTTATCCAGAGATATACATAATTCTATTGAGTCCTTAACTCGTACGACGGTTAATGTAATGTAATGTAAACGTGTGAGGGACTCTTATGCAAAATGTGCATCGTGCCAGGCTTTTATTACGTTAGAGAAGGCCGCACGTTCCGGCACAGAGAGGCAAACCAACTATTTCCCGGATCGTTAATCTACCCATGAAACACACCGTTACTCATACAGACTACTAATTTTTAATTTCTGTTCCTAGTCGTGGTTCCGGGGCGTCCGGAGCAGTAAATTTCGCCACGTTTACGGTGTACCGGCCAAGAGGGAGAGATGCTACGACAACATCAAGATCACGAAGAATGCCCACGACTCGCAATTCTGTGCTGTCAATCCAAAGTTTTTGGCAGTTGTCACCGAGGTTGCTGGCGGTGGTGCATTTCTGGTTTTGCCACTTGACAATGTGAGTCTCAGAGGATAAATTATCGGTGCAATGAAATATCTACATAATTTTTTAATTTATGGATCAGTGAACTTGATCTTGATGAAAGTAATCGTTTGAAGCTGTCTGCTAGAAGGAAATTACGTCATTTCCTTTTACTATCTCCTACGAGGAGAATGGTGGTAATGGAAAATTAAAAAATTCATATCGATTCACATATATGGGGAGCTTCAAATCCTTAATGCCAATGTACTGTATTGTGTAGATACATAAAGCACGTTACGCTAATTAGGAATGCTGCTACCACGTGCTCCGTGAAAGAAGCGTATACGAAGAGGCAAGAGAGGATTCTACTTTCACTGCTATATCTCGATGTTAATTACAGCTCGTAAATCTGCAAAGTGGCAGCTTTTCCATGAGTTATTCCTGTCGAATATCTTTTTCTCTTTCTCCACTCTCCTTACCCCCCTCTTCATATACTATCCGCTATCTTTCTCTTTTTATCATGGTCGAAATTCATTTCCATTTTTTACTCCACTTTCCTAGGCAACTATCCGTGCCCGCATTAGAGTAATGGATTTTGATCTTGTACTTCATCAGAAGATGGAATTACCGATACTTTTTCTCAGAAGTCGTGTTACCATTTATCTAGGGTACCTCTCTGAGCTCAATTCTTTTTTTTTCTAGTTTTAATCACAACTCACGTTTCGCTTTCAGACTGGAAGACTGGATTTCAATGCTAGCAGAGTAACTGGACACACTGGTCCTGTATTGGATATTAAGTGGAATCCGTTTAACGATAACGTGATTGCTTCTTGTTCGGATGACTGTACGGTAAGATAATAAAGTTGATTTCTCTGTTAAGGAATTCCGTCGAACTTTCTCATGGTCAATGGTTCTTCTTGCTTTCAGGTGAAACTCTGGCATATACCGGACGGTGGATTGTCCAGAAACCTAACTGATTGGCTTGTTGAATTGCAAGGACACAAGAGACGCGTCGCATACCTGGAATGGCATCCGGTTGCTGAGAATGTACTATTCAGTGCTGGATTCGATCATCTCGTTATCGTCTGGGATATAAACCGAGGGGAAGCTGTCAGTGTGATTGATAGACATCCCGATGTTATATACAGCATGTCCCTTAACAGGGATGGCAGCTTATTGGCCACTACCTGTAAAGATAAGAAATTACGTGTCTTTGAGCCAAGATCAGGCATTGTTGTTTCGGTAAGTTATACGTTCACTGGCTACGACAATGTACCATGTCTCTGTAAATTTTAGAATTCAACAAATTTTATTAACCTCCTCTTGCTTCTCCTTAGGAAGGTGTCTGTCATGCTGGAACTAAAGCAAGCAAGGTTGTATTCCTTGGTGGATCTGGTCGTCTCTTAACCACTGGCTTTAGTCGGCATTCGGATAGGCAATACGCCGTTTGGAGTCAGCATGATCTGTCGATGCCTTTAACTTGCGAGACTATTGACTCTTCCAGTGGGATCGTATTTCCTTATTACGATAATGATACCAATGTGGTGTTCCTAGCAGGAAAGGTAAATTTAATAAATGACTCGGGGTTGACGGAAACTTTATTGTTACTCTTGGTCATTGATCCAGGGCGATGGAAACATTCGGTACTACGAAGTCACGAACGAGGCTCCTTGGGTGCATTATCTTAGTCAATTTATATCCGGAAATCCTCAGAGAGGACTGGGAATTATGCCGAAGAGAGGTGTCAATACTTCTATCTGCGAAGTGTACAGGTTTTACAAGCTACACGCGACTCGTGGAATGTGCGAGCCAATTTCTATGATAGTGCCACGAAAGGTATTAATTGATCATCTGAGTTTTTCAAGGCTGATATCTAATTTAATGTAAAAAAATTATGTTTTCATCAGAGTGATCAGTTTCAAGAGGATCTATATCCCGACACAATTGGAACTACACCAGCTCTCTCGGCCAAGGATTGGATCAGCGGCATGAACAGTCCTCCGATTTTAATATCTTTAAAAACTGGTATGAATTTTCGTAACTCGTTTCGTAATTCACGCTGTACGAATTCGCTTTTACATCGTCGCACGTTAAATCATTTAACCACTCATTTGTCTCATCTGCCTAATGATTTGGGAAGTGATACTAACCAGTCGATGGTTTCCTGAATGCATCTAGGTGCTTTGTCGACAGGTGGTAGCATCACCACACACAAACCACGTGTCTACAAACCTGCACAGATGCCACCAGCAACGGATTTGAATAACAAGAAAAAATTCGCTTTTCTTTCCACGGAAACCGTGCCGGATTATCGACCTGTTGAACTTCACGACATGTCGGAGAAGAGTCAGAAGACTTCGAGTAACCAGAGCACCAAGTTTCACGAACTCCAACAGAAATTTGGTAGCGCTGGTTTACAGGTGAGTCGAATTCCCCGTCTACTTCTTGTAGCGTGATTACCGTTTGTTGTTGCTAGCTGTCTGTAGTCTCGACAATGAAGACTGCTCTGGATGCGCCATCCTATTTTAAATCTCTACACGATATTCACTTCGTGTATCTCTTGATGTAACGCATCCACGGTGGTTTTATCATTATGTTTATCTCTGTTAATCCTTACTTTAACGAGAATATGCATATATGCCTTTTATCGGTATAGCTTTTATTTACGCTAGAGGCTGTGAGAGCTATTTAACTATCAAAGCCAACGCAGCTGGATACGAATTTTACAACTTAAGAGGTGCATCTATGAATAGGATAGATACACTGTGATACTATATTTGTTACTTTTGAAAATTTTTTCTTATGTTTAATGTTTCTCAGAACTACTGGAGGAAGATATATTCATAGGTCACCTCTTAATATTATCAATCGTTTTTCTAACACACTAACACTTTGCATGGTCCATCGCAAGACACCAAGATGTAGCACCAAAATCTATGAGCTCGTTAGCAAGTTTGGGAGCTATACTCATTATAACAAGAAGGTAGGTCATTGGAAGATGTTTTAATTTTGTTCCTGTTTAACTAGGCTATTAAATACTTTGACGTATCCTGCATGTATTTTGTGTTCGTTGCAATGATTCAGGCTAAATTTTATTTATGAAATATAAGTACGCTGTCTGATACTTTATATCTATAACGAATATGGGATACATTCCAATAAGTAGATCTTTTAGATTTTTTCAGCTTATGTAGACTGCACAGTGTAGCTTGACTATTATAAATTTATTAGAAGGCTACGCACTAACTGTATAGTGGTACCAAGCTTCTTCGTCTGAATCATTCAGGAAGGCACATATCATAGAATTATCCCTTACTCCAAGTAGACTTATTCTTCTCATGAAAATATCTTATAATATTTGTACAGAGTAACATCGTGACAACCACACTGAATGACAACAAGGCCCTGGAGACTGTGGACATCCCCAACAATGAGGCTGAACTCAGAGTAGCATTCGCTCGTCAAACTGATGAGCTCAGATTGGTTCGACGTCAACTGGCTAATAGTCAACTGCGCGTCAAGGAGCTGGAAGAGCAAATACGCAAATTGCAGAGTCACTGAATTTCACGAAATATACATTGTACAGTTTTAACGGCTGCTAACTATAAGCAGGTATAGATAATAGTAATCAGCCGGACAAAACGCAAGAGAACAGAAATACGTAGAACCGTCGTATTGCTTTTAACCCTTTGGCATTTTCGTATTGAACTACTGCCAGGCACATCGACTTTCCTTATCGGAAACAATTTTCGAAAGGGGTATGGTCGATGATTGATGTTTTGTGGACGTAATCAACCTTGCCAGAGGAATATAGACACGTACGTTCTATTCAAAATAGAAAACAGAATTAAAACAGAAAGAAAATAAAAACGGTACCTGTCCGCTAATGGTGTCTGTGAGGAAAACAGTCTGAATACTTCGGTATACTCCGTGTTTAAGTATTCTCGATGTTAATTGCAACTTTTTTTTTTCCAAATAACACAAAATTCTATCATAACATTCGATGACACCTGGACGATATATGTTTGTTATGGTAGGAATATAACATTCGAATAGATAGTATAATATTATCGTTTTCCATTATAGGCAAATCGAATTTGTCATTCTTCTTCACAAGATATATTATCCACTTGAAATTCATTCCTTTTCTTTTCTATTCATTCCTTCGTTCTTCGACGTGGACGAATGCATTACAAAGAGACGTACGTGTTGTCGAGAGCCTATAATTATTCTAAATAATTTCGGGCCTCTGCACACGATAACGTTCTCTTTCTCTTTTTTTCTAAAAAATTATTCAAATGCAAATTGCATTTATCAACTATACAGAGCAAGGTGCTTGGGGATAAAGAGCTTTTGCCATAATAAACGTATCAGCTAATAATATACATTTATATAATATATATACGACTATGCTACTATTGTACGTTCAAAGTTCTATGTTTAGTGCTTCGCTGTGTACCCTCACCAAATGATCTAAAATCAATCAAACAATCATGCTTCATTTAACCCTTAACTGCCGTCGTGAAAAACAGTTATGTTTCAACGTCAAGATTGGACATGGGTCCCATGGAACCCACGGCACCAGTTAAGAGTTAATTATGTTCATAGAAACATTTTCAATCTTATTGCTAAGTTATTAGGAACGGTTATAAGTAAAATGACTGTCAATTTTTCTTTCTTCTCTCTTTATCTTTCTTTCTTGTCACAAACGCACAAAGCTACGTTCCATTTTCATTGAGACCCTTCAAATTTTATATTCCCCATATTTAATCGGCTAATTTATATGATACGTAAGTCTGCGTTCAATCCTATTTAAAAAGTGGTTCTTGTATTTCATTAATGTATAATCCGCGCTAATTGTATTAATCAGTGCAATGAACGCTTACTAATATTCGATAGAGGTCGTGTAGATGGATTTTAAAAAATCACGACAATTTCCTCCATCGTCCATATCATTAATTCGCGAACTGTGCATATTCATATGAATTCATAGGACCAATATTCATACGTCTTTTAATGATTGTAAAATGAGACAGACTTTTTTCCCGTATAACAATTGAATTTCCTTAACAACGTTCAAATGTATTTTTCTTACCTTGTCTAGTTAGATCAATAGAATATATAAATGTCGTGAATTTTAAACGAACTTGAAAAAAGCTAGATTCCTTCAATTAAAAATTTACACACGTGATGATACTATCGCTTATGAAATTTAATTTTTTTTTGTCCACTATCGACAAGCGACATATGTATATAAGATGGTTCCTCTTCTGGTAGAAAATCCATTTAAAACTCACTGTATTTAGCGTGCCTTTGCGAAACGAAAAACTGCCTTCGATGTTTCTTCTTATATTCCGTAGACATTAATGGCGTCAGTGATTTTTTTTTAATTTCTCAAGCTATACTAAACTGATACGACTAGTAGATACATGGAGGTACAAAAATGTGTAAAGAACCCACGTAAGAATTGGATCATACGTTAAATTCTTATACAGTACGTTTTATTGCGGCAATTCAACACTTACTATTATACAGTTCACAAAAAAGAGACTCGATCATACTTTACTTATATCTACGATAATTGTCACATTGTGCGATAAGAATATTGCACTTCAACGCGACAAGTGCAAGAATCATGTTGTGGAATCCTTACTCGATTCAAGAATTTATTCAAATAACTTTGTTTTCTTTCTAAGAGCAAACTAAGCTGTTACCGCTCGTAGCAGTCTGTACGTTAAGCCTCCCTGTATTAAATATCTGTAGCTTATATATATATATTTTTACTGGAATTTATTAGCGATCATTCGCCAGAGCGAATTTTACACGTAACGCGAGCATCCGTGTGTGCTGATGAAGATTGCGAAATCGCCAGCTTTTACGTGTTTATGGAAAAAGCTTCTTGAAATGACGAACTGAATATTACCTTGTAATTGTAGCAATTCGTATAGATATTAGAAGTATATTGGCAGGGGAACTAGTGTGCCAAATTTTTGGCACTCGACTCTAAGCAATCTACCTGTACCATAAGCTGCGTTTCTTCATAGGGCGAGAAGTTAGAAAAAAAAAGGAAATACAAAAATTAATGTAAAATTCCATAATTGGTACGACCAGACGAAATGGTTGCCTTATTATATACATGCCAAAGAGAAGTGTGTTACGCAAAAAAAAAAAATATGCACAAAAAAGAATATTTTACAGAATCATCAATAAATTTTTCGTAGCTATTCATTACCTAGATATCTATACGTTCATTGGCTGTGTTCAACAAAACGAATACTAAGGGAGCAAGAACATTGAATTGATCATTCAACCTTAAATCTTGGAACGATTGTAAGATTTCACTAATGAAATCTATTTGCTCCGTCGGTTCTGTTTCTGCTGAATGCAGCTACAATTTGTACGTATTAATGATGTACGTGAAGGATTTTTTTTAACTAGCTTATTTAAATAAAAAGCTAAATACATATGTATCCTCCACGTTGTCTTATTCTTCGCTAATAGAGATTTCATTGCTTATCCTATTCCTTATGAGTACACTATAACGTAACGTGTAAAAGTACATATAAAAAAAAAAAGCAAGAACCTATATCAGACAGAGTCATGATCTTCGTTCTAATAAAATCATGTAATTACATTTTACTGGATAGTCTGTATCCTTATGAAATTACTTTCAGCTCTCACAGATCTCTTATATTATGTGTCTCATAAGAATAATTATTTCTAGGTGCTCCTACGATTTTCCTGACAATTCACAAAAATACATCAGACTCGCGAATACCCTCTGGCACGAAGAATGCACAAAGG
Source organism: Calameuta pallipes (assembly GCA_030142375.1). Taxonomy (NCBI): domain Eukaryota; kingdom Metazoa; phylum Arthropoda; class Insecta; order Hymenoptera; family Cephidae; genus Calameuta; species Calameuta pallipes. The sequence goes on from JARQSW010000427.1 coordinate 2,699,322, forward strand.
TCATCATTTAACAGAATGATAAAGGCAAATGAGATTCTATTTGGTAACAGTCATCTAGAAGATCACGTTTAACGTGTATATCAATGGCCGTCTATCAAACACATTTAGTAACCGCGCTAACGGTTTCCAAAATTCTATCTGTGAAATAAGAATCTGAGAGTGATCAGCAAACCGGATATAATCGTCAATATGCTGGGAAGGAGACCGGAAGTCGAATTACAACCGTCCGAGGTACAGGTGTAGACGCATGTGCGATACGTAAGCTTGTCTCCAGGTTGCCGCACGTATTCGCAGGAATTTCCCCGATCTTTGGATGAACAAAATCGCTTTGTACCAATTCCATCTGTAAGTACAAGACGTGTGTGATGTTACGACAGTGAAGTCGAGGAAGATCCTGAAATGTTAGTTTAGCCATTCCGAACCAATGAGAGAGAGAAAGAATATCTTATTGCACTAGGTCAGTGAGCATGCACGAAGATTTTATGATGCAAAATGACTTTGAATTGACTATAAATGGCTCCTATGTTTATTAATTGACCTCCGTATCTCCCCACAGATTTGATGCAGTATTTAGCCTCGAAGATGTGGTCGCAATTTTGTGGCTGAAGCGCTTCTACGGTCAAATCACCATCCGTGCATTTCCATTCGTCGGCTGTTGTGCACTGGTAGCATTCAAGAGGCAGCACTCCGTTATAGAGAGCGAAAGCATATTAATTTCCACGTTTATTAACGAGTATAAGCATATTAATTGTTACACTTTGAGTAGGATTAGTTTTATAATGCTTAGGGAAATGCGTGTGAGAAGAAGGTTAATTAATTTTTAAGCATCCCGATTCCCATATGTAATCCTGAAACCAATAGCGCTTGATTACAGTTAATGATTCCTTGTTAGAAATCTTATTAGTCGTCCATTTCTTATTTCTCTGTCACGTGGTACAAGTTTCATTTACCCTCGAAACGGCCGACGTGTTTAACGCAGTATTGAGCGTCGTAAATGTTATCGCAGGGTTGCGGCTTCATATCGATGTCGCTCGATAAAAATTCATTGCACTGAAAAGGGTTGATATTGCTGGTACTAGTGCACTGGTAACACTCGATACTTTTTGCTAAAGGGATAAATTAAAATTCAATGAAAATCATCGTGGATGAAAAGTCATATGGATGATGATTTCGTGAGTGACGTTGATTATCGATGTAATGCGATTTTGATCGATATCCTGGCATAGCCGAATGTACGAACTCACTCTCGTGTGAATAGACAGATAATGCATAACCGAAATTACCATGGGCTATTTCAATCGACTGAGCATCTATGTTATCAATTTAGGTAGTCAACAGATAATAATAGCCCGTTAATAGATTATTCTCTGTGAGAAACAAGTTTAGTTGAATTTTTTTCATACAATTCATAATGCCAGGGATCCAATCTAATTCCTGTCTTTATCAATTCAAAGGAACTTCTAGATTCAGCACGATGCATGTTCTCCAAATATCTCAAGTCGACTTTACAACAGTTTAATGAGACGTTGAAGTGAACCAGCAGATACTGTCAGTTTTAACTACGTACAGTTGAACATTAAAGTATTATCAATAGGATTATCAAGAGGTCAAGAGTTATCATAATTTTGAATAAAATAAAAACACTCCATGAATAATATATTGCAATCAGGAAACAATATTCGTCATGAATAAGACTCATTAACGTTGTTTTTAATGCTAAACATCTTATCTGTTACAACAACAATACCGTGACTTTTGTATAACAAATTCTCAAGGCGCAGTCCAACAGTTAATCTCAGTGCTTCAGTTAAGAGTGAACATGTCACGCGCTCCCGATGCGCTTAAAGAAAAAATTGTAAAAGGAAAAATAATGATAAACGAAACGAGAATTTAACAATAAGAAGTTGATAATGCCCCGCCCAGACGCTTCTTCCGTTTCGTGACAGTGACGCCCTTACTGTACCATGAGGGGAACTCACGTTCCATAAAATGAATGTGGTGAACCGACTCAGGTAAGGACTTACCTGGTTCAAAATAAATTGTAAGAAGCGCGAAGAGCGTAAACCACTTGCACCTGATGTTGGCGTCCATAATAAAATTCGTAAAGGTGCGTAATAATTTCCAGGTTGGATTCACTAACGAGTTAATGTAATAAACACCTGTTTTCACTGTTTCTCAGGTGAAATGAGAAGCCAACCTGCGCTAGTGTCGACAAACCGATGCCGTTTGAAATGGCTTCTACGTATGACAGACCTGATTCACTGGCTTTGCCATGAAACAGAGGAGTGGGGTCGACCAGACTATATTTTATACTATAGTAGTTTCAGCTGTTCGTTGCCTTGTGCTTCTAAATTTCATTATGCATTTACTGATCGTTGAAGTATGTGTTGTTACATTGAATTGAATGTTGTAATTGAGACAGTGACATAATCGAAAGAATTAAATATATACCCTGGCGGAAAAGGTTCTACACAAATTAACAAAGGCAACAACTTTTTCCGTTATAAACTACAACTTATTACAAGATTTTAAATACTTGTAATTGATAATACTATTTAGTAGAATTTTCCTACGTGTAGTTAATATATATTCTTTGTTGTTCTTTTGATAGTTAGCTCTAGTCTTTTCTTTCAGAGTGTGTGTATAATGTAACATATATGTGTATGTGAGTATGGGAGATATGATTGCATTAATTAGGAATTATCAAAGGAAACTATAGTCGGGTCGCGACTTCAGTTTCACTTTGAGGAGACTTATTCGCACTTTGATTCGTCGAAGAACTAAAACTGATGTCACGGCTCAACTATATATTAATATTCCTTTTTATTGGATATATGTATATTGTATTTAAGAAATTTATTTTTATACAGCGAGCAGTGCGTATGAAACTTTTGTTACATGCGTTTCCCACTCTTGGAAATAGTGTATAGTTTTTGTATGTAATATATATTATATTAAACTCGATACAATGTAACAAATGGACCGCATGGCTTGGCGTTTGTAGAAATAGTTTCGGTAACAAGACGTCTGTTTTGAGATCAAATAAATATAATTCCGACGGGATTGCGGTTTTATTGGTTATTCTAGTTTTGTTGGGAATATACATAATTCCGGTAAAAAACGATGAGCGTTGCTCCATTTCTCTGAGAAGTGTATATGTATATATATATAGATTCATACATAGCTATTCCGATTATCAAAATCCGTCTAATTTTCAATATAAGTAAAAACGTCAATGATTACATCTCAGATGTTATTGACACATAGAACAATGTGAGGAACAAGTAATTTTATAATAATTCCCATTAAATATTAAATAACGAACTTGTGTGAAGTTCCTTAAATCTAGATCTCAATCAGTGATTTCTGATCTAGCCAGATCATGGTTCAATGATTTATCATTAACCAATTGGTTTAAACTCTTCGCTTTAATCTTGGAAGACTTCTTTGATTTTGTCTGTTCGATCTTCATGCATTGCTTTCTGGTCCTGCCGAAAGCACTCTTTGCATTTTGCTTGTTGCACAAGAACAAAGCTTTCGATGATGTCTTAAATGTTGTTTTCTCCAAAATGGATGCCTTCGATGACTCTCCAATCTCTGGACGAGTTTTTGAAAGTTTAGGAGACACTACCTTCAATCTTTTAGTGCCCTGTTTAATGATGCTCGTTTGCTCAGTTTGTATCGTTTTTTTAATAACATTATTAACAGCCAATTTTCTGCCAGGACGCTTATGCCACTTTAATGGAGCTGGAAAAACAGATCTAATATTCTCAAGATTCCTTGTCGCAGTAGGATAATAATCTGGTGATTTAAATAATTTCTTCTTAATGCCTATCCTAGGAACTACCATGGCTATGGTTTCCATACTGTTACCAGCCTGACTCTTTGAAGTTTTCGAATTAACAATCTGCCTTGGCTTCTTAGTGCTCTTTATCCTCTTTACAACTGTGTAAAGACTCGTTGGCCGACGTGCTTTGCTTGTCCTCTTAACAGGGTTCAATTCACTCCTGGACAAGCTGCTTCCATCATCCTCAGGAACACAACCCAGTTTTGGTCCAAGTGCTTCAACCAGTACTGTATCCTGTGCTGTAGTTATAGTAGCACTCTGCGGACAGAAATACAATTGTTTTTGGATCCTAACAAGAAGACTGTATATTCCGTCGAGGACGAACATTGATTTACATTTAATAACATTGAACACTTATTGATTTTATGAAGAAATATGTGAGAGAGAGATTTCTGTATATTTCCAATGATTGATTAAGATAGCGAGACAAACGCTTATGAATATATTTACAGTAATTACAAAGAAATAAAATATGTATAATAATCGCTTCATAAAAATTACCTGCGCAGCAAAGTATACAGAGAATATTTGTAATATCAAATAATAAGTGGATATAAGATATCGCAAATAAGCTCGGCGTTAGTTGCTACGTATAAATGACATGATGAATTTAAAGCAGAGAAGAATATTATGTAGCCTATTTCAAGAAATAATGATTTTCAAATTTGTACATCAGGGTAGCTTGATTTTTATCTTTCATATCTTTGAAACAGAGCCGGTATAACATTGGGACCAGTTAGGAGAAGCGGGTGCAACATAAAATTAAAGCAAATAAATGCGTACTAATAAACTTTAAATTTATTAACACAGATATAGATATAAAACGGTACATTGTAAAACGCAGTACATTGATTGTATAAGTTGTACTCTACAGAGTGCAAATTTACCGTCAGCCTTGAAAGTTACCTAATTAAATTCTGAAAAGCAGAAGGGTGTACGTGAAAACCTCTAATTCATAATTATAAAAGAAAAATCAAGAATTGGATACCGTGTAAAATTGAAAAATTATACGAATAAAAGGATGATAATCGTATAATGAATAAATACAAAGAGAACGAATCAAAAGCAACGTGATGAAAGTTCAACAAAGATCAAGATTTTAGTTGTAAATAGGACCAAAAAAAAATACAAAAAGTTAATACTGTTCAAGTTCATCATTTTTAAAAGTCTATCGTCAATTAGATTCTGATGAATCGGCATCCAATTCCAGTCTCATTCGTTAGAGACCAAATAGTTTCCTTTTTCTATGTCAGACAAATATTCATTTCCAAACAGCTTTAACAGACCCAACAATTTCTATGAACGCCACACTGAATTAGAATTTTATTTCTTATGATACAGAGATTTGCTAAGGTTTTTCTGTTTTGTTCTCTTGGATCGGCATGTCCTAGCTGAACAAGTCCCCATCACCCAGCGACATAACTCACTGACGACACATATCATTACGCTGTGTTTTTCGCTAGAGAAATGGACATCGTTAATTACATAAAGATATGACTATCAATCGCAATAGCTCGTTGATACTTTTTTTTTTCTTATTTCTTGTTTTGCGCTTAAAATGGCAACACAAAAAGAAAAAAAATATGACTAAACTCGAGTTCTGAATAAACTTGCATTGCTTGTAGCTATCTCTATACTCTAATACAGTAGAACCTGGATTTATTCGAGCCTACATTATTGAAATTCGTCATTACTCGAGCTCGCATCGAATTCGTCTAAATTTGTGTTATTCAAACTACAGCAGCTAGTAGTTCGTATTGTATGTACATTCACCGTAAAAACGATTACTCGTGCCTAATTGCATAAAATGTTATTTCATTAAAAAATTGAATCCATATTATCGAAGTTTTTCGATTATCCATACTCGGGTCCATACACAATACCTCGAATGATCAAAGTTCTACTGTACGCTGCAACGATTGGCTAAGAAAAGCCCACAGTCAAGCGACAACACTCGTCTTTGGTAAATCTAAATCGTATAAAAACACAGGACAGGTTCTATGATACAAAGATCGTATGAAAGAGTCAAAATGAACGAGTACAATGAAAAAGTACGTGGAGACATTTCTTTGCAAAACGACGAACTTATGGAATTGTTAGAATTAGGAATAAATGGAGAGACAGTAATACCTACGAGTAGCGTACGTATTAATTGGCTGTTCGTTTTGCAAAATTTTCTATTAAGAGAAAATAATATGAAAATATTATTGTCATGCCAGTCGACTAAAATAAATAAATTAATTGATTGGGTCAAGATAACTTAACAGCATTAGAGATCTAATCCAATAGCTTGTACTAAAAGCACGGGATATCGATTAGTTGTAAATTAATGATTTACATGGGCACTGCCGCCTTGTATCCCGTTTATAAAAAAATGCAAGTCCAAGTACAGCTTCCAAGCTTAAACAGGAACATAGAAATAATGAAAATAACTTATGCAGAGCGTCGATGGTATTTTCTACTGCAATGAATTTATGAGCTTAAGCCTTCCAATACGTATGACATATCTGTATGTCGGTTGTGCCTACCAAGTGGATAGGGAAAAAAATAACGTAGAAATAAAATCTCTCTCCCACTTTCGCAGTTATAACGTAAAGCAACTTTACGCTTTAGCTCAATTGATTATGCTCCTTGGCACAATTGCACGAACAAACACAAACGTTACAGCAACACGTGACGTAAATTAAGAGACGACACACTGTCTTATCTCAGTCTCTATAACGTCATTTTCATTCTCTGCGTTTGGATTTACCTTATTTAGCGGCTTGTTGAACGAGGCTGTAAAATTGTTCACGTACGTTAATTTCAAGTAGGTTCTTACGCCTCTCAGTGAACGATATTGGCTATTGGGTAGTCGGCTGTTTGGATTATTATTCGTCATATCGAGAATCGATGGACCTAGTGCTGCACCAACCTGTGTGAAGTCACAAAGTGAAAGAGCAGTAATTGTAAAAAGTAATACAATATTGTATTCGTTGATAAACTGCAACAACTAATCAATGATTTTACCTCTTCGAACACCGCCGGTGTATATTTAGGTGGGACGAACATATGCGCCTGATTTTTATTAGATCCATCACGAATCTTTGCTGGTATAGAATTGACCAGTCTTCCCGAATTGTAATTACACTCTAAAGTGTAGCTGCGAACAAGTCCTGTCAATTTATGTACCGCCACTCGACCTGATCCTTCTCGCGACATACCGTCACGCTTGTCACTGTACAAATCAGAAAAATAATTTGTTAAATCTTCTACGGCAGGTGGACTTCCCAGGTTTGTATTACAGTGGGTCAATTACTTACATAAGATACATATTTCTTTCAGCAAAGTTGCAGGAGGTGAAATGAAAATTAGGATTATTGATGGACATCAATTTTGGCAGTAACATGCACATTATTGTGTCTTCAGGGTCATCGAAATAGTTGCCGTACATGAAGACGCCCTTCTTCGAGGCGTGACCATGTAGGTCAATGTATAAGAACAGTCCAGAATCTTCAGGTTGCACTTTTACTTGTCGGGCTGCGGTAGCATCTTTTTTGTTGCATGGATCCGCTGAATTTTCGATGCTTTGTTCTACGGTACGAGGAAGGTCTTCACCTTCTGCTATGCGAAAGAGTAAGCAATGTCGTATAACGAGTGAATTTGATATTGCAAAAATCGATCAATTGAAAAATTTGATATTGGTCGCAAAAGGAAATACACTAGGGTAATGAATTTATCAATGCTAATTTATAGAAATATATTGAACTAATGTACTGCTGTGATTCTTCGAAAAGCTTACCGTGCAAATTAATTTTTGTAATTCCTTTGGAAGATTCGCAAGTGCGTTTGGATTCTGATTCGCCTATATTTTTTTCATCGAGCGTCATTGACGTCACCTGTTGCAAACCGAGAAACCAGATTTAGATGTTGGGGTAGAATTGGCTGTATATATATAGATTTCATATTAAGTTTTTGTTATAATTACCTGTTGGAGTAGCTTGTTTGTTGTATCTCTAATTACGTTTAGTAAAGATTCATTCATATCTGATGCACTATCACTGTTCACGTCTAAGCTAATGCTTTCAAAATCTTTTTCTGATTCCATTTCGTCCGGTAACTCATAACAGTAATGGTAGTATCTAGAAGATAGGTAATAAAGTGATCAGTAGTCGTAAATTAAAAGTTTGCAAATATTGTAAATTACCTGATTAAAGATCTTGCAGCATATATTGTCGGGTGATTCTTTACTGAAGGATTAAGATATACTCTATTTAAATTCACACCCCTTGTATCCATCCGATAATGACCTCTGACTACACCATCAGGGTTGAGCATCGGAATCATTTTGAACACATATAGACGACGTAGATTGATCGCCATTGGATCATCTTGAGTCAGTAGGAAGTTGAGGAAACCGTTAAAAACAAAACTCGAAGGCGTCTCGCCTGGATGGACCCGTGCGCTTACAAAAATGACCTACGCATAAATGTTTATTAATGATTGCTTACTAGTTAAGAATATTTTCTTACGGATATTTTTTAAATATATAAACGAACCTTTTTTCCCTTAAATTTAAAAGGCCTCTCCTCGTCCTTTTCTGGAAACATATTTTTCAGCCTATCCTCTCTCTCCGTGGATATGTTGTGATGCGAGCTTATAGTGAGTAGGTCTAGTCTGCGTCCTTCCAATGACGTTATAGCACACTCTCTATGATAATAGATATCATCCGCAGTGACTGTATTTTTTTTAATCATTTTAGTACCGATCTTTTTCAAATATTGTTGAAGATCAGTATACGTAAATGGATAGGTGAATGCGATGTAAGTGATGGCCTTAGGATTTTCAGATGTACGGTACACAAATGATAGTGTGAATTCACTACCTTTGTGATCCAACTACAATTTAAAATTATCATGGAGATAAAGCGTTTAAGTAACATGAAACTTATATCGAATAAAATTTGATATGTACACTGTACGTAGGCTTCTCTCGTATTCTTTCCCACTGAGGATGACCTGGTATGGTTTTGTATACTGGACACATACCCTGACTAAACATTTTCACCTGTTTATTAAGGTTGACCACATTGATCTTAATATAAGCACCCTGCACACTTGCTTTGACGCCAAAATGAAACCAGGTCCTGTTGGAATTTTGAAATTCAGTTCCATGGCAATCGTGCTTAGTCCACACATTAAACTCGTAGTCTGGTGCTTCTTCGGAATCTGCACTTTTACAGGATTTAGCCTCATTCTCGCAACCATCTTAAAAGCATAATAGTTATAAGTGATAGTAATCTACAAATATTCAAGAAAATGTTATATTACCATTGTCAGTTGCCTCACTTCTTTTGACCTGTTCAACCTTGGCTAAATTGGCAGAGTCAAAGTTGTTATAAAACACAAAATTGCCACATATTATATCTTCCGTCGCGGTTGCCATGGTACGACACACGTTACATGATTTCCTATAAAATATTTATTTGTCAATATCGCTCAGTCTCTATAAATCAATAAAAAAAAAATTTCAAATTTCATAAAATAGCACCAAAATCTTTCCTCTGTACATACTTGCGTGCCAATTAAAGGCTTCAAATGATTTTCACGAATAAAAACATCATGAATTACAAATAATAAAGCGTAATTACTATTAGTGACAGTTCTTGACAGATCATATGATTTCTATTTACATGCTCCAAAATAGTGACACTTTTCTAACAAACCTTTCTGACAATGATAATATCCTTTCTTCTCATGTTTCTTCACACATGAATATTCCATAAATCCATTTTTACCACGATACCGTGTGTATTCTTTTCGAATGACTTTAAATATATTTGCTTTTCATAGTTTCATTCTTTATGAACTTACGGACGAGTCCATTTCATTATTGTTTTTTTCCACTGGCCACAACCACAGACTAGATGCTCATAAAGAAAACCAACTGTATCTGAATGTTGCAGAGATGAGTAGGGAGATGCACAACGCTACGATTTTAGGCGATACCAAAACCATGGCGCTAAATTCGTAGCGGCGAATATTGCATCTGACGCGTCCTTCCCCAGGAATAGAATAAAAGAAAAACTAAATGGAATATATACCTATAGATTACTAGTGTATAAATAAATAACACGTGTGTGATCTGAAAATTGGCCTACTTTTTGGAGCCAGCTGGGCAAGAGGTTGATCTCCTTCCTGATTTTACCTCGTGATCTGTTATTATTGCACCTGTCAACGTCGATAACTATAAATTCAGCATTCATGGCGCAATCGGTAAAACAGAATGGTAGAATATGGGTAATAGGGAATGCGAATTAACCCTTTTTTATACTTTAAAACAAATGCAAGAAAATGATGAGTAATACACTATTTATTAAAATATAAATTTTGGAATTACTTGCTTAATTAACGTTAATATTATAACACGACTATCCGAATTGTCACACAATACAGAATAACGTGTTTCGCGAATACAATCATTTTTTTGTTCATACTCATAGTAAAATATATATATATTCCATTACATTAAAGGCATTTGCGGGCCATTATAAGAAATAAAGATCTACGTTCTAGCATGATAAATCACAAAAAAAATTATTCGATGAAATGTGATATTCTTTTGTTCAACACTTGAAGGCTCAACATTCAGAATCAGGACGCTTGTCCACCCATGCCTTGATGCTAGGAATGGCTAAAACTTTATCCTTCAATTGTTTAAGGTTCGGGTACTTCTCAACCAAGTCGTATGTGGCCATGAAATTCATATAATCCAGCATTGCAACAAAATAGATGTCAGCCCAAGTAAGGGAACCACCGACGAAGTATCCGCCATTTTTCTTCACCTGAGCGTCGAGACGCTCCAGATAGAATGGAATCAGTTCATCTGCTGCCTTGCGTTTCTCTTTTTTAGCTTCGTCATTCGTCTCGTAATGAGCAGCTCCAAGTTCTGAAAGAAAAAATTGTTGTGATAATGTCATATCACAGCTTAGATAGAGAAATATTAAAACTGTTCATCAGAAAGTTGATAATAATCCTGACTATATGAACACTGATTTATTAGCTGATAAAAAAAGCTATTTGTAACAACCTGTAATATTTATAACGTGCAATTCATTCTGATAAGTTAAGATTAGGTTAAAAATTGTTATTCATTTAAAGAGTTGCCCCTAGGAGATAATTTTCTGTAGATCTATGTAATGGAGTCATATAATGAATTATAGTGTTATCGTGCTATTTTCACTTCAATGTAACAATCAGGATTGGTGGAAAATTACGCAATTGATTTCAGCTTAACAGTTATTATGATATCAATACATTGAGTAGATAGTAAGTTATATTTTTACTTACTCATTCGAACATCATTAATATTATCAACGGCTACATCAATTTCTAAATTCTGCCAATCGTCTTTGCCAGCCAAACCAAACTGCTTAGCAAGAAAGCGACAAATGGCCATGGATTGATTAATCTTTTTACCATCAATTTCTAGCACTGGAACTTGGCCAAATGGCATAGCTGTAAGATAAAATAAAAAAACGTCAAAATACATACGAGTCCAAAATTATATGAGAAAAGGATGTCAAAACTATGAAACTTATAAACATTCAACAGAAACCATTATAAAGAATAGCATATGGTACCAGGCAACACAATCAAGTCATTGGTTTATCAATTCTGTTAAGTTATGATGAATCAATCCTATTGTCCTGGCCAAACAATGCTCACTGTTCAAGAATATTTCTTAAACTTACTAAAGAACGTTCGTAAGATTAGCAACACTTACTAGGTTTCAAAGCAGGCCAATTCTCTCTATCAAAACGATCATCAACAAACTCGACCCCGCCATAGCTCAAAAGAAAACGAATTGGCTCACCCAGAGCCTTAACCGGAAAATAAGTGACCTTGTAGGTAGGCATCTTTTCTGTAACAAATAAAATATAATTTCTAAATTTCATCCAGCATACAATTAATCTCATACAGCAATAATAAAATAAAAGTGGATGGAAAGAATAATATGGCAAGCCTGTTATCAATATGAACGAACGAAAGCACGATTGAAAAAAAAAACGGAAAAAGCAACTATGTACACATATAATCTTCCGTATATTTGTCTACAACTTATAAACAGTGGTGTTGCGCCATTTTACTGATAAGCTTATTTATGGTTACTAACCCATTGCTAGAAAAATTGTAAATACTTTACTATCTGGAAAAATTAATGATAACTGATGATAACCATAGTTGTCAGCTTAGATACTTGAAAAAAAAACATTCTGCGATATTTTTTTAATTATAAAAAAAGTTTTCAAAACTTTTTTGTAATTCTAGTCTATTCTCCGCGCTGATGTTTTCTGACGATACTCCCGCTCAATTTTTTAATTTTAGATGATTGTACCTAAGAAGCTTTAATATACAGGGTGAGGCACTTAAAATCGACCACCTGAATAACTTGGCTGCCATTGGTGATAGGAAAAAATGCATCAGGCTAAAATTATTTTTTATCGAGGGGCTGATCATCCAATGTTACTAATTTTTACATTCTGATAGAGTATTTCAAGGCGAATACAATGACCTATTGGAAAGGTCATTCGTGGTGACCATCATATCTCCTAGTTTTTATATTACAAATTTTTGAAGATTATTCAACTTTTTAGACATACAAGGTTTCTACCTTCCTTAAAAAACAATGCTATTAAACTGAAATTGGTCACTTCCAACTACAAATTTGAGCATCTGAATACGACTAATGCCCAATTTCTTCACCTTCGGATAAAATTTATCCTGCGGATAAATCCCCAGTTAACCAATCATTTTCATGTTTTAGAAATTTATCCGGAGGATAAATTTTATCCGAAGGTGATGAAATTAGTCATAATGCGAATTCGTACTCCGGCATAAAAGATAGTGAAAAAGGTGTGTTAATCGAAGGATTAATGTGCAAGTCATAGATGGCAGAAATGGATGGATCTCCTTTGTTTTGTATCCGTTTCTAGAAACATCTGCACATAACAGTCATCCTATTGCACATATATTATTTCCTTCAATCACGAAAATGACGTGGGCAATATAAATTCTAAAAAAGTGTTGTTTTCCTCAGAATGGATTGCCCATTCCTTATGTCAGTAATGGACGAAATATGTCCGCTGTTGTGTGAGAAAGATGGAGCATGATTACGACCATCGATAGACATACATGTAAGTATAGACCCCCTATGGTCTTCTATGCACGCAGTCCATTCTCTATGTAAATGGTAGTCATAAAGTAGACAACGATTGGTGTCTCTTAGACACTACATGACCGGTTAAAGGTTAACCGAAGCTCAATTGTCGAGATTGGTCAATCAGACGCTTGTATTTCCGGAAATTCAAAATTTCATTGACTAGTCTTGACTTAAATTGCGGTTGATTTTGGGGAAACCGGCTCTGAAACCTTACATCCGGTAAAAAAATCTACCAATCGAAAATCCATTAATAGCCTTGCAGTGTAAATGAAATGTATGTTGTTTGCATTTAGTGTATTTTTAAAGGACTTTACTCACCGAGATAAGGTATTTTCAAAAGAAATTATGAAGTTCTATAAGCTGGTATTCGCAATCGCCTTCACCTCCTGCTCTGGCAAATTATACTGATTAGGTACTGCCTGGTACTACCGGTATTACCAAAGACGTGCTCTCCAGTAGTGATCTCACTTCAAGATGGCCGATAATGATTCTTATGAACCAATCAGAATCAGTTTGCTTAAGATTATTCTGATTGGCTCATGAAAATTGGTTATGCAGGATATTGATAAATTGCACATTTCGTAGTATAAATATGTAGAACCATATATCCATTAGACAGAGTTCGCATAAATATTCATCTTTTACCTTTATTTGATTTTCTTTATTTTGATTGAAAAATAACTAACGTAGAGCGCTAACTGAGGAGGTAAATACAACACGAAACCTACAAATAGACTGTATCCATTGAAATGCAATATATAAATATTTATTATACATATAAATCAGAATCGCGAGGCACAGAATACATGGGCATATCGAGTCTATTCATAATACCAGAGCCCAAAGTACTATAAATTCGTATGATACTGTATACCATCATATGGTATCATCCGTATGAAAATCGTATGGTAACGTCTATTGTTCATTTGGCCATCTACATTTAGAATTTTAATATTAGTATACGTTCTTCAATTATTGTACGACATGTAATAGAAACAACTGCAATGTAGATTTGTATTTGGTATGTAAAAAGGAGGAATTTTGAAGTTATATCGTATACTATTGCAGGATTACGGTAATTCTATGTTTTCAATTTTGAATATCCCCGCTTTCTGAATCGTCGTTGCGTTTTTGAAAATGGAGTCAATTGCATTCCTTAAATTATCCATAATGAAAAGATTAAATGCATTTAATATCAGAAGGAGTAATTAAATTAATCGTTAAATCATTTTCTACGTTAATATCAAGTATATAAAAGTAATTTAGTCAATTCTTTCTCTACTTATATTTGTCATTAATCTTCCTCTTGTGGGGGTTTGGCATGGTGCTGCAGTTCTCTTTTCATTTTCGTTCAGTGAAATACTTGTGAAATCACGGTCCAGTAGCATCCAAGTAATTCAACATGCCGAAGAATAAAGGTAACTAAATAACTTTTGATATTTGCATAATTTATTTAACATAGAAACGTTTGAAAATGCGAATATTTAATAATTTGACTGACCATTGCGATCTGCCATGCAATGTGGTTAGTTTGGCCTAACCTGCCAATGTCAACCTTGCTCCCAAAATAGTCGATGCGACGTCCGATTTTCGTAATATAGATTTCCTGTGTGATTTTTCTTAATAGAAATTTAAAGTTTCATCACTTACTTTTAGGAAAGGGAGGTAAAAACAGAAGAAGAGGAAAGAACGAGAATGAAACTGAAAAGAGAGAATTGGTTTTCAAGGAAGATGGCCAAGGTGAGTAGCATTTAAATGCAATAGTGAAAGTGCGTCACAGCTAAAGTAAAATCTGACTAAGTCATTTAATTTGCACGAGAAACTAAACTGGTTTTCATTTTGTTTGATTTAAAAAAATATCCTTCTGTTTTCACAGAATATGCACAAGTCACGAAAATGTTGGGTAATGGTAGGCTAGAAGCTATGTGTTTTGACGGTGTCAAACGACTATGTCATATCCGAGGAAAACTCCGTAAAAAAGTGTGGATTAATCAAGGTGATATAATTTTGATTGGTCTGCGTGATTATCAGGATGCAAAAGCAGATGTGATCTTGAAATACACATCTGATGAGGCACGTAACTTGAAAACTTATGGAGAATTCCCTGAAACTGGTGAGTACATTTTCTTATGTGTGTTTATAGTCACCTTATTTTAACATTTATTATTATTCCAATGTTTACATACAATTCTAATACTTGTTTCTGTGTGCTTCTTTGCTTCAGTACGTATCAACGATACTGTCACCTTTGTTGAGGATGGTTTCGACGAAGACATTGAATTTGGTGATGAAATCAGTGATGACGACGAGGATGATGTTGACAACGTAAGTACAAATGATACATTATTTGTGAAATTGTGAAAAAACATATTCATGATCATCTCTCCATCTTTATCGATCAGTTAATACTTTCTTGGTATTTGGGGATAATTTTGAAAAATTACTAAATAGTGAAAAATATCCATTTTAACAGATCTGATGAGCCAAATTATAAAAGGTGCTAGAATGGGGCGTCAACTATAGAATGAGGACATCTGAGAAAATGGTGAGAAAAAAACATCTATATCACAGTCCAAGTGTCGTGTTTTCTTCTAATGAGTAACTGATTACTTGTACCTATAAATAAACCACCACGTTTTTGATCCACGTTGTGTTCTTGTCTGTAATTACACTTAATTTCAGGATGCATAAGATACAAAAGAAAAATAATTCTGATATAATCTCAATAATTTCAGATCAATTAATCTTTACGCGGTGCGAAATTTAGCGATTAAGATCATTGTTATAATAATTTTGTCAACGTGACGATAGTTTCGTATAAGATATGAATATATATATGTGTAATATTAGTTTGAATACGTGAATTTTTTATGTGAACTTTTTATTCCGGAATCGATGTAATTCATTCGTTTGTTCACAGAAAAATAATTTAGATAAATACCGAAAAAGAAAAGCACATACTTAGGAAGAATCGTGTAACTATCATAGAATGGGAAAAAAGATTAAAATGTCTATAACAAAATCCATACAATAGATCAATTGTGAGTAAGATACAATAGATAAATGGGGATCAATTTTAAAGCTACATTTATGTTAAATTATTTCGCAGCTTATAGAACCAGCAATTCATATGCAAAAAAATACTTCAAGATTGGTCCCCTACGACAAGATATATTTCAAAATCCATGTTATTGGAACTCTGTCGATGCAGTGAAACTGTTAAATACAAAGATGACTCATTATGCACCATAAATAATTCTTATAAGCAATTCGAAGTTGACTTAACAGCGCGCTCGTTAAACAATAACGCGAATTGTGTCTTAGTTCTTCAAAATATTTCAAAATATCATTCATCTGTCTTATATAAAATTTGGTCGTCTCTGATGAGCCAACTTTATATGAAATATCCAGTCGCTAATTTGGTGTCAATGTAAAAACAAATATGCTGATATGGTCGAGCTAATAGTTGTATTACTATCTAATTAGGTCTTATCAGTCTCAACAACTAGGTAAAAATTTGTTCAATTTTATTTGTACGTTTAGAGAAACAATAAAAAAAAATAGTCAAATTCACTACAGATTTTTAGATACGTATTATTAGCGTTCTGAATTCCTCCCTAATTTTCCTGTCCATTATGAAAAACGACTTTCACAACATTCTCAAGAATGGAAACAAATCATGCTGCCATGTGGGTGGTTGATTCTTGACTCTGACACCTGTGTCATTTCTGTGATCAACAATGACTCCATCGCCAAATGCAAAGTGTAGGTTCAGAGGTAACATAATATTTTATTTATTATGCTGTCATTGATAGCTCTATCACATAATAGTACAGTATGCCATTGATTTCTTCTGTATATTAACGTGACACGGCACCGTTTCAATATATTCCGGCTGAGTTTTTTTTCTCGTTAGCGTAAAACAGAGAAGAGAGCTGATTTCTCCATAGTAGCAATGTTGTGGTCACCACAAAAACCTCAACTAAATCGTACAAAAATTACGAAAATTGTGAGCTGTGCTGGAGTGATACTGGTGATTTAATGTTTGCTGAATCATCGTCTTGGAGTCTATAAGCGATTGAAATGCCTACGTCTAGAATGTCATATTGCTATTCTCGATACAGGGTAATACCGCTATTGAAACTTTTATGAAGTCTATTAAAATTGGAAGATGCATCCTGGATAACATATCTAAATAATACAGTAAGTATTATAATGAATATATTGGTTGAAATTAAGGTTCTCGCAAAGTAACAAAATTGTTCCTAATCCTTCGATGCAGATCAAATAAAAAGTTTGTGATCGAGAGAAATATTGATACCTGAAGAACAGTTTTGGTTTACCCTGTATAAAATTGAACACATTTAAATGCCAGTATCACTACGGTTGTAGGCAGATTATTATACTAAATCTCAGTATTATTATAGGAGCAGTATAATATTTTAGTCGTTCCATGCAAGTGATTGTGCCTTTGGTCCTTAGGTCAGGTGGGCTCTAGGCAAGTCTATTTTTTTATGCTGTGTAATAGACAATATTATAACATAGATAATAATTTATAAATCTTGGATGTATACTCGTTATATTTTTTGCTTTCCTTCAATATAATATATATTTATATTATATATTAATAGAATATCTTTATGCTAGAGAATTTCTAAATATATATTATACGATTTCTTTTTCGTCGCCATATTTAAATTGTGTTATACACTGAAAGCTTATGCCGCCTAGTCTAAGACAAATTGCGAGTCGTTCAAATTCATCGCACAACATATTTCCTCATAGCCACGAATAAAACGTACGAACGTCTTTGATTATACACCTGCAAGGATTTATTTTTATTTCTTGAATCCTCTGTACAAAGAAAATACGTTGCACTAGAATTTTTTATAGATTTCACAAGTTCGATGCGAAAAAACCAACGGTTCAGAACAGTCGTAGCTTCCTTCGCCATATAAATAAAATATTCACCGTGTCACAATTTTTATAATTATTACAATCCGTACAATATAGTATAGTCGTATATAAGTTATGCTAAGAAAATAATGATAATGTACACAATTAAAAATGGTTAGGAAATATTCTTTAAATAAGTCAAATTTACATTTTATCATCTGATTGAAGTAAATGAAAGACCGCAGGCCGGCGATCGCCGAAGATTTAAAAAAATGGTATTCAGAGTTTCGTATTAATATTATTATTGTGCTTAAATCCGCGCGCGATTAGAGTTACGGCCTTGCGGAATTTTCATTTTCCTTTTAATTCACTTTAGAATCATCATTATGCAGCGACGAAGCACATTTTTCATTATCTCGCCACCAAAAGCCGAAGCTCATAGAATCATTTTCTTAATAATACGAAAGTATTAACTTTTTTCTTCTTCTAGCAAGCAATGCATATCGGACAGACGTAATAATTCGACTAAAATTTCTCTCCTTTATTTTCTTTTCCTTTACCAATCGAATCCAACTGCTCGAGATAATCACGTTTGAATGATAAAATATATATATATCATGACCGTGTCTTATATAGCTCCATTTCTAATAATCCAGTTAGCTTCTTCATTATTACCTATTCGTTCAAACGCAAGTAATATCATCGGATTTGTTCGTTACAGGACAAACATTCTTTATCGATTCTTCATGAGAAACAAATTCTTCCTATCTTTTTTCCTGCTTTTACTTATCTTGACTGAACGCGTACAAGGAAAGCACTAAAACATGGACGGGCTGGGCATAGTGAAGACTAGCAGGAAGCTAGTCATACTAGCAATACATAATGTTAAACGCAGACCAAACACAAAGTGAGGCAACCAAATAATAACAAAGAGAGTTCTGAAGTCTAGGCCAATGTCATTACGTAACCAGGTACGTAACCCTATTCCACTTCTTAGGAAATCCTGAAGGTGCTCGAGGATACTCCATATCAGGATTACCAAAAGATATCTGAATCTCGCGCTTGGTATAGTTTCTCGCACAAAATGTTTGTCCTCTTTTCTTTTCTCTTTTATAAGATAATCGAATGTCATAGGTATCTTTCCTTATGTATTAATTTAATATTTGTATCTATTATAGGATTTATTTCTCGTGGATGCTTCACTGGCCTCTTCTTTCTTCTGTCATGAACTGATCGACTATCTTCTGCATGGATTCTCGTAGCTCATCGTTACCAGCGCCGACAGCACTGCCTGCTACAGGTACTGACATTGTCACCGTTCTCGTGGTCTTTGTTATTCTGTAATACAAAAGTTTGTTCAATATTAATCAACTGTTTTGTTTACACGGATATGCTCTTAAACTGCTGTATACCATGAGCGAGTTTTTTTCCAAGCAAAATTAGGTTGGTATGCAGTCTGACAATTTATAATAATCAAATACCTTTCTTGTGTATCAGGATCAACCTCGATTGTGGTCGTTTCCATGAAGGATGGCTCGTTGTTTTGCAAAAAGTCAGATTCTGTGTAACAGACAAAAGTTAATGAAGCCAAGTAATCAGGAACACATGGTTAATTGGTAATCTCACTTTTTTTGTGGGTTCTATCAACTCGCAGACAAACAAAATATATCATTGAATAGACAAATATATCAATGAATTATACCCTTTCAATTTTACATCATGCCCAAACAAGGGGTATAATATTTTTACTAGACACATATAAAAAAAGTCACAACATTGCTACACCGAGAGAATTTTCTAGTCAAAATTACTATTTAATGCAGGGTAAACCCGGGACAAAGTAGAATTTCGTACGATATTACTACGAAAAAGAGAAATTTTAGATAGTGCACCTAATAGTTTTAACTGGGTTTAGTGGTCAATTTTTTGAAACCTGCAAAATATGCCAAAAATTTTATAATTTATAACCACAGCTGAGTTTGGAAGTAGTTTTAACCAACCACTAAAATATGTATGGCCAGTCGCAATTTTTACCTTGTAGAACAGTATTTCATGTTCGTACTGGAAAGCAACAGAAATTACTATATTTAACATAAATGTTCTAGTGGATTTGTATATATTTTACCTATATTCGGACCGCGACATCATTTTTATTACATGAGGCCATCTCCTTACGGACCAAAATATAAGTAAGTCCCCTCAAAGTGGAACTAATATAGTAAACGGTTCTTACCATCACGTCCCAGAGTTACTAGATTCATGGGTAATTTTTCAGAGCAATATTTACTAGAAAATTCTCTCCGTGTGACGCTTGACAAATACAGATAGTACGCACTGTCACTCAAAGTAGCCAATTTTTTAATGCAATTACTTTTCTCGGTTGTCTATGAATTATCTAGGCGAATGACTCCGATTTATGTTTTTTTTTTAATTTTCTTCCTCTCAACGCACGTACACAATACATGAATTACTTTTCGCATCAGCAAGCGTATATAGGTTTAATTCAAAATTGTTTCTTCATATAGACGCAATACTAATCTCAAATGAAAACTCTAGAAATAATTTACGTGCCTGAATAGAATACCGAAAATTTTAGAAAAAAGAAAAACTATGTCTGCTTCAAATAAATTTTTTTTTCTCATAAAACTGTACCATATAATACAGTACGTTCTGATTTTTCTTATTTTTCAAATTGTGCTGCACGCAGCAAGCTTGTGTAAAGCGCGTATAAGCTACTGAATAAAGCATTTAGCCGTTAGTCGTATATACATATGTGTATATATATAATATTGAACTTTTCTCGACAAAAGTAAAAAAAAAAAGATATTTATTTTTGAATATATATAAATATATATAGTGCATATATATAATTATATATATATAATTGAGCTAGTATCAAGATTCATGGGGGGACGGGGCAGAGGGCGCGTACTAACTACAATGGTTAGTGTTGTTAGACGAATGATCAGTTACCGCTTCGTATTACTGCAGGGTAGAATTAGTCTATTTTTACAAATTAGATATTCAGGCACTTTTATACAGCTCGAAGTTTTTCTCATTTGGCACAAATTTTGCTTCCGGTAAAATTTCAAAACATTTTCTCCACACGTAATGCAAATCTAGGGACAAGTAAGAAATAACGTTTGATCGGCGCAATCTTTTCGTGAAAAAAAAAGTATCAATAATTAAAAAAAAAAAAGAGAAAAGATACTTATAAATCATCGTAAAATTCCTTGCTTGTCCACATATGGTCACTCGTGTACTTATCTGCCTTCGTGGACTTCACAGTGACATCGGGTCCACGTACGTTTAATACTTTATGTCATTATTAAAGTTTACTTACATGAGTATTCGCCTAACAATCCTAACATAATTAATACCTATAAGAAATATGATCGTTGGTCCCTCTACACTTTAGCTTTATCTTGAGATGTTTATTTGTTATAGGAGATCTAGAAGGATCGAGAAACGCACTAGAAGAATTTGGCTTAAAGGATTGTAATAACAGTAGCAAGAATAATAATGGCATCTCCTTCGTGATTAAGAACTATAAGGCGTGCAGCGAACAACAAACGTTCATTATGCAAGCACTAGTTATTAATGAAGTGCTGATACTCTACCAAGAAGAAAAAAAATAGGAAAAGAAAAGTCAAGAGACGTTATGACAAGGTATAATAAAACGCGTCAAACTATAATCATGCGTTGTACCTGAGTACGAAGGTTGGAAAAAAAAAAGTTATCAAACCATGCAATATGCCAACTATGGACTAATTTGACTGGAAACCATTTTTATTTTTTTTTTCATTTTTTCAGAAAAAGAAAGCTTGTGCCTCTTGTGCGATGCGAGCGTTGCAGTATAGTGGAACCAATCTGCGTTACACGTGGGTAATATTTACCAATCGTCGAGGGAACCTGACCACGTGTCTAGCTTAGGTAACGTGATAGAGTAGTCTGTCAGGCAATAATGCGATCCTACGCTTAAAGAGACGTTTGTATTAGGTAACGAGGATCGTAAAAAAAACGTAAATAAAAGTATGTATCTTCCTCTAGGACACACGCGGTAAAATTTAAAGATTAGACCAAATGGCCGACAGGAGGTAAGTTGATCCGTTTCACCTGGCTTGAATAATTATTATTGAATGTAAAAATACCTAAGTAAAATTAATCGTATGTTAATCGTACCCAGCTTGCCTGGGGGCATGGCTGGACAGGGTGCGGTGGAGAGTACGCGGCTCCAGAGCAAGAAATAGTGCTAGCAGGGCGACCAACACCGCGGCTGCCAGGCTCATCCAACATACACAGCTGGTTCTACCACTAGTCCTCGTCTTAGGCTTGATCCCTATCAGATTGTTCTGCACGCCGGAGCAGGCCAACTCAACCGAATTGTTCTTTGCTGCCACGTAAACATTATGCTTTCCATAAAATTTTCAAAATTACTCCAGCTCTTCTGCTGACTGGTTATTCTCATTACTGTTTTATCGACTGTGCTTAGTATAAAGAAATAGCATAGTGCCCTTTAGAGATTTTGAAACAAAATCATTTTGATATTTGGCTTTCAGTCAGCGGTAAGTTTTGTAATAGAAGATTTTAGAATTTTTTGGGATCAATCGAAGCTTGAGTATTAGGAATCAAAATCATTGTTGTGCTATATCTTCTGTACGAGAAGGAGATTCTATAATTGATGGTAACTAGATTATTAATTTTCATTTGCTCATCTTGTTATGTAGTGATATTATATATAGTAATAGATATCATAATGCCTTCGCTGCTATTTCATTATATTAATACAGTGCGGTTTAAGATTACACACTTAAATGGTTCGATGAGAATAAACTAAATTCCAAAAGCTCCCCTTCGCATGGCTATTTTCCATCCCTTAGCTAGAGAATGTAATAACGACAAAGTTAATCATCTTCTAGAGTAATCAGCAAACCGTTGGGTACACGTACTGCCCATGATTGGCTGACAGCAAGAGAGGCTTTTATGTGAATCACGTGAAACGATCAAGCGAAATGATCTCGTTACAGTATATTTCTCAAATGGCAAACTCAATGAGAATACAGCATGACAGTTAATTTTGGGATTTTACAATAATTTTTGAAAAAATTATTCTCAATGAGAAGCAATTACGAAGAAAGACACTATGATATTACAAGCTTTATTTTTCTGGTAGCTAAACAAAAAACCTATTCCACTATACAAAACTGCTACCAATTTAAAAATTTGGATTCTACCATCAATAACAATCTCATGCTACCATCATGCCATGCTATAATCATTCCTAAGCCTTATGATATAATTTTCCATGCAATTGTTTTCTCGTAGGAGCAATGAGAAATAAATAAAATATACATATGATATCACAGAGATAAGAAAAAACGTGATGAGGATGAAGGACCTTGCATCGCAACAGCAAAGTCCTTCATAAGCGACGGTGCAGATTGTGCAAGTTGAACGCAACCCGAGATGCCGTACAGTATAAAAATCCAAAATATTGCATTCTGTCACGTTTTTTTTCTTCGTTATGAAAATGTTGTGAAATTCATCATCGTTCAAGTAAAAATGCTTCCTGTACATTATGTGCAGTGTAAACCAACAATTAAGCCACAGGACGCACAGACAAGACAATTCAAACATCCTAAGTCTCCTTGTCGATAAAAAGGAAAGCGTTAATTATTGAAATTTGTTAATCTAGACATACAAGCATGTCGCGTTACGATGAACACAGTGGTAATTATTGCTATAAATGTTGGTGAGTCCCACGTGAGTTAATATAGTAAATAACATGTTAGCGGGGTATGTACATTGCTTACTTAGAAGGTTAGCTGTGAGTGAGGTACCTTGGTCGTCCTCCAATGGGGACAGCTCCGCCCCTTCATGCAGTGCCACATCCGATCCGCTAGAACTGCCCAGAGTTCTCCTCTTGCTTGGAGATCTTCTCCTTGGCTGTGGTGAACTGTCACTATCAGTGTCGCTGTTCATTTCGTGCCTTGAGTTACCATTCTTAGTGTATACATCACCATTACCAGAGCCTGGTGAGGTGTCCAATGAGAATTGGGTATCCCATTGTTCAGATCTACCATCACCAGACTTGGTCGTGGTCGTAGTTTCCCAAGTCTCCGGTTTCCCGTCAGAGGATCTTTTAGTCACAACAGTTTCCGTCCATGCTTCAGGTTCCCCAGCACCACCCGACCTTAATGTTCTCACGGTTTTTTTTACAACCTTGTCCGTTACAACGTTACCGTCCTTGAAGAAGTCTTTCAATTTTTCTGGGTCCATGGTTTGATCTGTGCTGCTTTGGTCAGTTAGAAATTTCTCATAACTTTCGGTATCACCTCCACCGCTTTTCTCAGTCTTTATCACAGTGACCATCCTAGTAGTCGCAGCACCATCCTTCAGGAGATCTTCGTACTTCTCTGTTGGTACGTCATTTTCTGTGCTTGATTTTACAGAGGTTACTCTATAGCCACCGCTCTTAATCAGTTCATCGAATTTCTCTGAACTTATTTCCTGCCCTGTACTACTCTGTATGGTTCTTACAGACTTTGTGATGCCACCGCTGGACATAAGCTTGTCGAACTCTTGGGGATCGACTTCTTCGCCGGTGCTAGTTTTTACAGTGGTCACTGTCCTTGTGAAGCCACCAGATTTTACTAGATCGTCAAATTTAGCTGGGTCTATCTTTTCATCGGAAGTCACAGTCGTAACGACCTTTTTGGTATATCCACCGTCTCTTAATAACTCTTCAAGCTTATTAGGGTCCATATCTTCACCCGTACTAGTTCTCACTGTAGTTGTAGTCTTTGAGAAACCTTCCTGAGCCATCATCTCATCTATACTTCTAGGATCTACAACTTCTCCAGTGGTTGTCCTTATGGTTCTCACTGTCTTCACCACAGTGCCGTCATCCAGAGTGCGTGTGTCTTCAAAAGTTTCTGTGTCCACATCGCCAACTCTTCTCTCACCTGATGTTTCCATAATTCTAGTGACATACTTCACTTCCGGTATCTTTCCCTCTACTAATCTATTTGTGACTGTTTCCGTCACAGTAG
Organism: Calameuta pallipes; assembly: GCA_030142375.1. Classification (NCBI taxonomy): domain Eukaryota; kingdom Metazoa; phylum Arthropoda; class Insecta; order Hymenoptera; family Cephidae; genus Calameuta; species Calameuta pallipes. The sequence continues at coordinate 2,724,318 of JARQSW010000427.1, forward strand.
CTTTACCAGCTTCCTTGCCAGATTCTTTGACCTTCACTGGAATCTTACTCTTGGGACTTGTAGGCTCCGTCGCAAGGTGTACCTCTTCAGTGACCTGAGTACGAACTTTCTCTGGGGACTTTCCTCCAGATTTCTTTTCCGGAGACTTGTGAGGCGGCTTGCCAATCAGTTCTGGTATTTTTGACTTGGGGATCTTGCCGGTGCGCGAGGACTGTGTATCCTCAAGCTCTAGACGAAGATCTGTTTTGGTGGACGGCGTGGTGGTGGATTGGCGTGGGGCGGGAACGGGTTGCTTTGTCGGAGCAGAAGTAGCATGCCTCTCTACAGTCCCATCAATCTCAGCCGAATCATGCCCTGACCCATCCAAAAGGACACGGACAAGAACAGGAACAAGGACATAAAGCATATTGATACACACTAATAATTTTCAACATCTAACCCAGCTGCTGCTGTGGGACTAATGTAAAGACTGAACACGTCTCTCTTACTTTTATATAGGTAGAGTATATATGACATATATAGATCTGTGTATATATATATATATATAATTGTGGATTTAGGTTAAATTTTAGTTAGTATCAATATTGCACTAGGATTAGTATGTTTCATTTATAAAAAAACACTCATTAAACAGTGTCTAAATATATGCTTGTATTTTATAGAGAGATACCAGCAATTATTTTTTAGCTAATCTAACAACAATGTATTACCAGAAACAGATACAGTACGTTTAGCATATTCATATTTAATAAAGACTGTTTTCTTCTGACATAGATTAATTATTGCTCCATCTGATTGGACTTTAATTAATGATGTCTCTGTACTTGGTACCTTTTTATAAAATATATGCATGAAGTATCAGTTAGTGTGAAAGCGTCAGCAAGTGCTAACTATGGAAGATAAAGCTAAATATAACTGAGGGCACCAAAATAGTAGTCTGCTAATATATACTGAACTCTTGACCTATGATGTGATTTTTCTTTTTGATTTTTATCAATATTCCCTTCCGTTTTCTCAATATACGTTACCTGGTCGTTTTAGTGGATGTGCCTGATCTGCGAGATCCTGGGCTCGCCTGGCAGCTTCCTCGGTCACATCTGAAACGTTTAATGATTTCGTGAATACATTAACACTGACCAGGTGAACATTCAAAGCAATGATTCAACAAAGATTAGATGAATGATGTGTTCCCTGCATGGCATACCTCGGTTTTCATGCTTCACTAGTCTGTGGTTTCCTGTTAATCGAATGAGAGATATTACTTACTGCATAATAATAAATATGTGATCTCTATTGTTATGCTGTACAGAGGTGGGATAATTACACAATGATAAACAAAGTCTCAGTGTGATGGTATGTATGATTTTAAGTTAAGAAATTTGTCGGTTGTTTTTTTTTTGGTTTCTGTACGGCTGTGTCAAATTGTGAGAAACAGCGCAAATAAAACCTGAAAACATGCAGTAAACTCAAAATAAAAATTGTTAAATCAATGGTAAAACACGAAAAGGCTGAAAATATATTATATAATATGTACAGTGAATGAAGTGTGGAGTCTCGTTCTTCCGGTATTGTTTTTAGTTACATCGCTCATATCCAGTTTTGTTTTTCTGTCCGTGTCAACGATACATTCGTACCACAAAGTGATCCATCTTCTTAGATCCAATAGTATAAATCGAAATGATCGATCGAAGGTAAAATTTGTATTTCATCAAAGTAGAATCGGAAGAGATCCACCCACAAATCTTCAGCATACCGTCCTCTTTGATGTATGTACATACGGGTGATATTAATTTTGTTCCAGCTGATCACTATCTTGGTCTGAATGTTCATGAGATTCGTTTAACGTAAGGAAACTGAATAATCAACCAGGTGATTATGGTTAGAATCAGAGTTAGAGGTAGTTAGAGAAAAGGAGAGAGAAACAGAGAGAGAGAGAAATATAATAACGTGGTGCGTGGGGTTATTTCAGTCGCCTCGACACGGCTGGTGTAAACTGAGGTTACGTAAAGCATTAAACTTAATCAATTAATCATGTTACACACAGCTGGTATGTAATATGTATAACACAACTATTACAAGGTACCTTTAATGCTACTGTCACTGAACTCCGCGGGGCTGGGTGGTGGGGTTGCCGTCCGCACAGACTTTGTTACGACTGTGGTGACGGTTTGACGTGCGCGAGGCTCAAGGTGCTCTAGCCTGCTCGAAACATCCTCGACTACTCTGTCAGATATTTCCACTAAGCTACGCTTTGTTTCCTTTGGCGGACTGATTTTCTGCGGAATGCGGGAAACTGCTTTACTCTTACCCTCGCTACCTGACCTCTTTAATTCTCCTACTCCTGATAGTCTATCGTGCGACTCCGATGACTCGGCCACCACGTCTCTAACGCCGTCAGAATCCCTGAGCGGCGACGAAACTTCATAGCTACCTGACGGTAAAGACTCCTCTGATTCGCGTTTTGTATCCTCCCAGAATCTGTGTGTAGTGCCCCTGATACCTTCTGTAGCGTGATCGACTTCCTTGGCGATTTTGTGCGAAGCTGACTTCGCACCCTTAACTATACTCGAAAGGACTCCTTTTGATTTCTTTGATTTTTTCTCTAGCGAACTACCACGTTCTAAGGAACTTCTTGCTGAGCTCGATTCTGAGCTTGCAGATTGGGACTTTGATTCGGATGGACTTGATTTTCTGTACTGATCTTCCAATTGGGATTCTGTGTTTTGTGCGTCTTCTAGGAACATCGAAGTCACCATTTTGGAATCCGGTAGTGCTACCGAGGTGATGACTTCTGTAGTTTGTTTTGTGGGACTCGTTTCTCTGGAAGTTTCTGTCGTGACTTTAGTGACATCCTCGGTTACGTCGTCTGCAGAGTGTTTTCCTCCTTTGAAGACTCCCGAGAAAAAGCCACTGGTTTTCTCTTTGGCCTTCTTGCCACCTTTTGCAGTTTTGTCTTTGACGGCTTTGGCCGTATCAGCGACGGCTTCCGTACCGGCAGTGACTTTCTCTTTTACAATTTTAGTGTCTTCTTTGACTTCCTTGGTTACGGTATCCTTGGCACCTTTGGCACCGTCAGCTACCTTGTGCGCAGTGTCCTTGGCTCCTTCTACTATGGTTGCGGCGCCTTTTGACACCTTTCCAGCGGCCACTGTTGTAGCGTCGGAGACGGCGTCACGACCGGCAGTAACTTTCTCAACTGTCTGGTCCTTGACTTTTTTGGAAGCATCTGCGACCTTCTGCGCATCCTTGGAAATTTCTTTGGAAATTTTCTCCTTGGTGTCTTTCAGACCCACGAGGGTTTCATTCTTCGCATCTTCAGCTTCCTTTGCAGCTTCCTCTGCGGCACGCCTTGCACGCTCCTCTTCTTCAGCAGCTTCCTGTTTTGTTTCATCCCAGAACTCTTTAACCTCTCCGGTAACCTCATCTACGGCGTGTTTAGCACCTTTCAAGATACCCGATAAGAAGCCGCTACCCTTTTCTTTAGCTTTCTTGGCTTCTTTGGCTGTTTTATCCTTTGCTGCCTCCGCAGTATCAGCTACTGACTCAGCTCCAGATACTAACTTCTCTTTTACAATCTTTGTATCTTCTTCAATTTCCTTGGTTACCTTATCTTTTGCGTTTTTGGTACCATCTGATACTTTTTGGGATGCACCCTTTACTCCCTCTGCTACTGCGGTTGCCGCTTTGGCTGTCTTGTCACCAGCAGCTTTGGTAGTATCCACCACAGCATCGCGAGCAGATACAACTTTCTCAACTGCAGCATCCTTAACAGATTTCGTAGTGTCTACGACCTTGTCCTTCGTATCTTTGATGTCGGCAGCCGCCTTGTCTCTGGCATCTTTGGCGGACTTAGCTGCATCCTCAGCTGCTCGACGAGCACGTTCACCTTCTTCCTCAGCTTCTTTACGTGTTTCATCTAAGAAGTCCTTGGCATCATCAGTGACTTCATCGGCAGTTTGCTTGACACCTTTGAAAATCCCTGATAAGAATCCTCCGGTCTTTTCTTTAGCCTTCTTGGCTTCCTTGGCTGCCTTGTCTTTCGCAGCTTCAGTGGTCTCGGCTACAGCTTCTGCACCAGCCTTGACCTTATCCTTAGCCTTCTTGGCCTCTTTCGCAGCTTTGTCCTTTGCAGCCTCGGCTGTATCGGCCACGGCTTCCGCCCCTGCCTTCGCTTTGTCCTTGAGGATCTTAGTGTCTTCCTTCACCTCCTTGGTTACTGCATCTTTTGCGCCTTTGGCGCCGTCGGCGACTTTTTGGGACGCATCCTTAACACCCTCAACTGCTACTGCCGCACCCTTTGCTACTTTGTCGCTGGCAGATTTAGCAGTATCCACTACGGCATCCTTAGCAGAAGCCAACTGCTGTTTGGATTGATCTTTTGCGGACTTAGTAGCATCGACTACAGCCTGGACGTCTTCGGAGACTTCCTTGCTAACTTTATCCTTTGTATCCTTCAAGTCCTTCGCAGCTTTCTCCGCGGCCCGTCTAGCACGCTCCTCCTCTTCGGTCGCTTCCTGTTTCGTTTCATCCCAGAATTCCTTAGCTTCATCCGTTACTTCCTCGACCGCATGTTTAGCACCTTTCAAAATTCCTGTGAAAAAGCCGCTACTTTTGTCTTTTGCTTTCTTTGCTTCTTTCGCTGCTTTATCCTTGGCTGCGTCTGCTGTCTCAGCTACAGCTTCAGCACCAGCTTTGGCTTTCTCTTTTACAATCTTTGTGTCTTCTTCAATCTCCTTGGTTACCTTATCTTTTGCGTTTTTGGTACCCTCTGCTACTTTGTGGGATGCATCCTTTACTCCCTCTGCTACTGCAGTTGCGGCTTTGGCTGTCTTGTCGCCAGCAGCTTTGGTAGTATCCACCACAGCATCGCGAGCAGATCCAACTTTCTCAACTGCAGCATCCTTGGCAGATTTCGTAGTGTCTACGACCTTGTCCTTCGTATCTTTGATGTCGGCAGCCGCCTTTTCTGTGGCATCTTTGACGGACTTAGCTGCATCCTCAGCTTCTTTACGTGTTTCATCTAAGAAGTCCTTGGCATCATCAGCGACTTCATCAGCAGTTTGCTTGGCACCTTTGAAAATGCCTGATAAGAAGCCTCCGGTCTTTTCTTTCGCCTTCTTGGCTTCCTTGGCTGCCTTGTCTTTCGCAGCTTCAGTGGTCTCGGCTACAGCTTCTGCACCAGCCTTGACCTTATCCTTAGCCTTCTTGGCCTCTTTCGCAGCTTTGTCCTTTGCAGCCTCGGCGGTATCTGCCACGGCTTCCGCGCCAGCCTTCGCTTTGTCCTTGAGGATCTTAGTGTCTTCTTTCACCTCCTTGGTTACTGCATCTTTTGCGCCCTTGGCGTCGTCGGCGACTTTTTGGGACGCATCCTTAACACCCTCAACTGCAACTGCCGCACCCTTTGCTACTTTGTCGCTGGCAGATTTAGCAGTATCCACTACGGCATCCTTAGCAGAAGCCAACTTCTCCTTGGACTGATCTTTTGCGGACTTAGTAGCATCGACTACAGCCTGGACATCTTCGGAGACTTCCTTGCTAACTTTATCCTTTGTATCCTTCAAGTCCTTCGCAGCTTTCTCCGCGGCCCGTCTAGCACGCTCCTCCTCTTCGGTCGCTTCCTGTTTCGTTTCATCCCAGAATTCCTTAGCTTCATCCGTTACTTCCTCGACCGCATGTTTAGCACCTTTCAAAATTCCTGAGAAAAAGCCACTACTTTTGTCTTTTGCTTTCTTTGCTTCTTTCGCTGCTTTATCCTTGGCTGCATCTGCTGTCTCAGCTACAGCTTCAGCACCAGCTTTGGCTTTTTCTTTTACAATCTTTGTGTCTTCTTCAATCTCCTTGGTTACCTTATCTTTTGCGTTTTTGGTACCATCTGCTACTTTTTGGGATGCATCCTTTACTCCCTCTGCTACTGCAGTTGCGGCTTTGGCTGTCTTGTCACCCGCAGCTTTGGTAGTATCCACCACGGCATCGCGAGCAGATGCAACTTTCTCAACTGCAGCATCCTTGACAGATTTCGTAGTGTCTACGACCTTCTCCTTCGTATCTTTGATGTCGGCAGCCGCCTTGTCTCTGGCATCTTTGGCGGACTTAGCTGCATCCTCAGCTGCTCGACGAGCACGTTCACCTTCTTCCTCAGCTTCTTTACGTGTTTCATCTAAGAAGTCCTTGGCATCATCAGTGACTTCATCGGCAGTTTGCTTGACACCTTTGAAAATCCCTGATAAGAATCCTCCGGTCTTTTCTTTAGCCTTCTTGGCTTCCTTGGCTGCCTTGTCTTTCGCAGCTTCAGTGGTCTCGGCTACAGCTTCTGCGCCAGCCTTGATCTTATCCTTAGCCTTCTTTGCTTCTTTCGCTGCCTTATTCTTGGCATCGTCTGCTGTCTCAACTACAGCTTCCGCACCAGCTTTAGCTTTCTCCTTTACGATCTTGGCATCTTCTTGAACTTCTTTGCTGACGGCATGCTTAGCCTCTGTTGCACCCTCCGCGAATTTTTGCGTGGTATCCTTTACACCTTCAACGACTGCAACAGCACTTTTAGCAGTTTTGTCGGTAACCGATTTTGCAGCATCTACAACCATATCGCGACTAGTCACAACCTTGTCAATAGTTTTATCCTTCGTTGTTTTACTAGCCTCCGCAGCTTTTTTCACGTCTTCACCAATTGTCTTGGAAATTCTTTCAGTTCTCTCCTCAATTTCAAACATGGCTTTATCCTTTGCATCCTTTAAATCCTCTGCTGCTTTACCAGCAGCGTCTTTAGTACTCGTAGCAGCATCTTCGGCAGTTCGTTTTGCTTGCTCTGCTTCCTCCGTAGCTTCATGCTTCGTCTCGTCCCAAAATTCTTTGGCCTCGTCGGTCACCTCCTCGACGACGTGTTTTGCCCCCTTGAAGATGCCGGATAAGAACCCTCCAGTTTTGTCCTTGGCTTTTTTGGCTTCCTTTGCAGCTTTATCCTTAGCTGCTTCAGCCGTGTCAGCTACAGCATCTGCGCCAGTTGTGACCTTGTCTTTAATGATCTTAGTATCTTCTTTAATTTCTAGGCTGACTGCATTTTTAGCATCCTTAGCACCATCGGCTATTTTGTGGGCAGTATCCTTTGTCCCTTCTACAACTGCTGACGTACCTTTGGACACTTTGTCAGTAACCGCTTGTGCAGCATCCGATACAGCATGTTTAGCCGCTTTGGTCGTGTCAGCAACCTTCTGCATATCATCGGATAATTCTTTGGATACCTTATCTTTAGCATCTTTTATTCCGGTGGCAGTTTTCTCTTTGAGATCTTTAGCAGCTTTCGATGCTGCCTCCGCTTCTCGTCTAGCACGTTCAGCCTCATCGGTAACTTCCCTTTTAGTGTCGTCTAGAATATCCTTCACGTCATCAGTTGCTTCCTCTACAGCGTGTTTGCCACCCTTGAATATTCCGGATAAGAAGCCACCGGTCTTGTCTTTAGCTTTCTTGGCTTCCTTGGCTGCTTTATCTTTTGCTGCCTCTGCAGTGTCGGCTACAGATTCAGTACCGGCTTTCACCTTGTCTTTGACAATTTTTGTGTCGTCTTTAACTTCCTGTGTAACTGCATCCTTAGCATCTTTAGCGCCATCTGCCACCTTATGTGCTGCATCCTTAGTTACGTCAGAAACTGCAGCTACGCTCTTTGAAATATTTTCTCCTGCTGTTTGAGCGGCTCCAACTGCAGCATCCTTGGCTGCTTTGGTGGTATCAGCAACTTTCTGGACATCCTTGGAAACTTCCTTTGAGATTTTATCTTTTACGTCAGTTAAACCTTCAACTGCTTTGTCCTTGGTATCTTGGGCGTCCTTGGCAGCTTTGTCAGCAGCAATTCTTGCACGTTTCTCCTCTTCGGCAGCTTCATGCTTAGTTTCATCCCAGAACTCCTTCACTTCGTCGGTAACCTCATCAGCGGCATGTTTAACACCCTTGAAAATGCCTGAGAAGAAATCACCAGTCTTATCTTTAGCTTTCTTGGCCTCCTTGGCAGTTTTATCCTTCACTGCATCAGCACTATCTGCTACAACTTCAGCCCCTGCTTTGACCTTTTCTTTTACAAGTTTAGAATCTTCTTTGATTTCCTTAGTTGTAGCTTCTTGAGCGCTCTTAGCGCCTTCAACAATTTTTTCCGAGGTGTCCTTAGCTCCATCAATTACTCCAGCAACGTTCTTTGAGATTTTCTCACCTGCAGTTTTAGCAGCATCTATTGCTCCATCCCGAACTGCAACTGTTTTCTCAATAGCGCCATCTTTCAATGATTTTGCTACATCATCTACTTTTTGTGCATCTTCTGATAAATCTTTAGCAAGCTTATCTCTGGCGTCCTTTATACCTGTAGCTGTTTTATCCTTTGCATCTTTAACAGTTTTTGCGGCTTCCTCTGCTTCTCGTCTAACGCGTTCAGCCTCATCTGCAGCTTCTCTTCTAGTTTCGTCTAGGAAATTCTTGACGTCATCAGTTGCTTCCTCTGCAGCGTGTTTGCCACCCTTGAATATTCCGGATAAGAAGCCACTGGTCTTATCTTTAGCTTTTTTGGCTTCCTTAGCTGTTTTGTCCTTTACTGCTTCTGCTGTGTCAGTCGCGGCTTCTGCGCCGGCTTTCACCTTATCTTTAACGATCTCGGCATCCTCTGTAACTTCCTGTGCAATTGCATCCTTGGCGTCTTTAGCGCCATCCGCTACTTTGTGTGCTGCATCCCTGGTCCCTTCTGATACTGCAGCTGCACCCTTTGAAACCTTTTCTCCTGCTGTTTGAGCAGCACCAACGATTGCATCCTTGGCTGCTTTGGTGGTGTCAGCAACTTTCTGGGCATCTTTAGAAATTTCCTTTGAAACTTTGTCTTTTACATCAGCTAAACCTGCAGTTGCTTTGTCCTTTGCATCTTGTGCATCCTTAGCAGCTTTCTCAGCTGCAAGTCTTGCACGTTCCTCTTCTTCAGCAGCTTCTTGTTTAGTTTCATCCCAGAATTTTTTAGCCTCATCGGGAACTTCATCAGCTGCGTGTTTAGCACCTTTGAAAATGCCTGAGAAGAATCCGCCAGCCTTATCTTTAGCTTTCTTGGCTTCTTTAACTGTCTTGTCTTTGGCAGCTTCTGCAGTATCAGCCACGGCTTCTGCGCCGGTTTTTACTTTATCTTTAACAATCTTAGAATCTTCCCTGACTTCTTGGGCAACTGCATCCTTGGCGCCCTTAGCGCCATCCGCTACTTTATGTGCTGCATCTTTGGTCCCTTCGGCCACTACAGCTGCTCCCTTTGAGACCTTTTCTCCTGCTGTTTGAGCAGCTTCAACGACTGCATCCTTGGCTGCTTTTGTGGTATCAGCAACTTTCTGGACATCCTGAGAAATTTCCTTTGAAACTTTATCTTTTACATCAGCTAAGCCTGCAGCTGCTTTATCCTTTGCATCTTGTGCATCCTTAGCAGCTTTCTCAGCTGCAAGTCTTGCACGCTCTTCTTCTTCGGCTGCTTCCTGTTTAGTTTCATCCCATAATTCCTTAGCTTCATCAGTAACCTCATCAGTTGCATGTTTAACAGTTTTGAAAATGCCTGAGAGGAAACCGCCAGCCTTATCTTTAGCTTTCTTGGCTTCCTTAGCCGTTTTATCTTTTGCTGTCTCTGCAGTATCAGCCACAGATTCAACGCCAGCTTTTACTTTTCCTTTTGCGATTTTACCGTCCTCTTTCACTTCGTCGACTATTGCATCCTTGGCAGTCTTAGTACCATCTGCTACTTTTTTGGATGCATCCTTTACTCCCTCTGCTACTGCAGTTGCCGCTTTGGCTGTCTTGTCAGCAGCAGCATCCTTGACAGATTTCGTAGTGTCTACGATATGGTCCTTCGTATCTTTGATGGCGGCAGCCGCCTTGTCTCTGGCATCTTCAACGGACTTAGCTGCATCCTCAGCTGCTCGACGAGCGCGTTCACCTTCCTCCTCGGCTTCTTTACGTGTTTCATCTAA
>JARQSW010000427.1:2735498-2778995 GCA_030142375.1 Calameuta pallipes
GTCTTTTCTTTAGCCTTCTTGGCTTCCTTGGCTGCCTTGTCTTTCGCAGCTTCAGTGGTCTCGGCTACAGCTTCTGCACCGGCCTTGACCTTATCCTTAGCCTTCTTGGCCTCTTTCGCAGCTTTGTCCTTTGCAGCCTCGGCTGTATCAGCCATGGCTTCCGCGCCAGCCTTCGCTTTGTCCTTGAGGATCTTAGCGTCTTCCTTCACCTCCTTGGTTACTGCATCTTTTGCGCCTTTGGCGCCGTCGGCGATTTTTTGGGACGCATCCTTAACACCCTCAACTGCAACTGCCGCACCTTTTGCTACTTTGTCGCTGGCAGATTTAGCAGTATCCACTACGGCATCCTTAGCAGAAGCCAACTTCTCCTTGGACTGATCTTTTGCGGACTTAGTAGCGTCGACTACAGCCTGGACATCTTCGGAGACTTCCTTGCTAACCTTATCCTTTGTATCCTTCAAGTCCTTCGCAGCTTTCTCCGCGGCTCGTCTAGCACGCTCCTCCTCTTCGGTCGCTTCCTGTTTCGTTTCATCCCAGAATTCCTTTGCTTCATCCGTTACTTCCTCAACTGCGTGTTTAGCTCCCTTAAAGATACCAGACAGAAATCCACCTGTCTTTTCCTTGGCTTTCTTCGCATCCTTAGCTGCCTTGTCTTTAGCTGCTTCTGCGGTATCAGCAACAGCTTCTGCACCAGCTGTAACTTTCTCCTTAACAAGTTTGACGTCTTCCTTAACTTCTTTACTGACAGTATCTTTGGCATTCTTGGCACCATCAGATACTTTCTGACCAGCTTCTTTGGTTCCTTCTGAGATTGCAGATGCACCTTTAGCGATTTTATCTCCTGTAGCTTCAGCTGCATCAGCGATTGCATCACGACCAGCTGTTACGTTGTCCACAGCCTTATCTTTAACTGCTTTGGTGACATCAGCAACTTTCTTAGCATCATCTTCAACAGCCTTTGCTATTTTATCCTTTGTATCTTTAACGCCAGTCACCGCTTTATCTTTAGCATCTTTGACAGCCTTGGCTGCATCCTCTGCTGCTCGACGAGCACGTTCAGCTTCTTCATCGGCTTCCTTACGTGTTTCATCAAGAAAGTCCTTGGCATCACCAGTGACTTCATCGGCAGCCTGCTTGGCACCCTTGAAAATACCTGATAAAAATCCTCCAGTTTTTTCCTTAGCTTTTTTAGCTTCTTTCGCTGCCTTGTCTTTAGTAGCTTCTGCAGTATCAGCAACAACTTCAGCGCCAGCTTTCACCTTTTCCTTTACGATTTTTGTGTCTTCTTTTACTTCCTTGGTCATTGCATTTTTAGCACCCTTGGCACTATCTGCAACTTTCTGCGTGGTGTCTTTCACTCCTTCAACAATTGCAGTAACCCCTTCAGTAACTTTTTCTTCACCAGCTTTAGCTGCATCGACGACAGCGTCCTTCGACGCTTTGGCGTCTTTCGCTATTTTCTGCTTAGCATCCTGTACAGTTTCTACAGTAGCAGCAGCACCCGCTGCAACCTTATCGCTGGTAGTTTTAGCAACTTCAGAAACAGCCTCTCGTCCAGTAGCTATTTTTTCAGTAGCTTTGTCCTTGACAGTCCTTGAGGCGTCAGCAACATACTGGGCATCATCCGATACAGCCTTTGAGATTTTATCCTTGGTATCTTTAATTCCAGCCGCTGCCTTGTCTTTGGCATCCTTAGCTTCCTTCGCTGCCTCCGCAGCTGCACGGCGTGCGTGTTCTTCCTCTTCCGCAGCTTCCTTTTTAGTTTCGTCCCAGAATTCCTTGGCTTCGTCCGTCACTTCCTCCACTGTATGTTTCGCACCCTTGAAAATACCTGATAGGAATCCTCCGGTCTTTTCCTTAGCTTTCTTAGCTTCCTTGGCTGCTTTCTCTTTGGTAGCTTCCGTAGCTTCAGCCACAGATTCTGCACCAGCCTTAACTTTCTCTTTGACGATCTTGGTGTCCTCCTTAACTTCTTTACTAGCAGCATCCTTAGCTCCTTTGACGCCTTCAACTAATTTATAAGTGGTATCCTTAACACCTTCGACAGCTACAGCTGCACCTTTTCCTACCTGTTCGCCAGCAGTCTTAGCAGCATCAGAAACAGCATCTTTTCCAGCAATTACCTTATCCACGGTCTTGTCTTTAGCTACTTTCGAAGCATCAGCGACCTTTTGTAGATCATCCGATACCACCTTGGAAATCTTATCCTTGGCCTCTTGAATTCCATCTGATGCTTTGTCCTTTGCGACCTTCGCTTCCTTTGCAGCTTCTTCGGCAGCACGTTTGGCGCGCTCTTCCTCCTCGGCAGCTTCTTGCCTGGTCTCATCCAAAAACTCCTTCACGTCCTCCGTAACCTCGTCTACGGTGTGCTTGGCACCTTTGAAAATGCCAGATAGAAATCCACCGCTCTTCTCTTTACTTTTCTTTGATTCTTTCGCTGATTTATCCTTAGTAGATTCTGGTGATGCTGCACGACTCGATATTCTTGAGTCACTCTTAGAATCCTTGCCATTCTTATCCTGATCCTTACTACTCTTTCGTGGATCCTCCAGTACTTCTGTAGTAGCATACTTCAATTCCTGAATGACATCGCCCTGGCGATCAACCTGGAATGGAGATTTGTAGACATCTTCAACGTTTGTCGTATTTCGGGTATCTTCCAAGAATTTGGCAGTTGTTGCACGAACATCCTCGTCTCCGCTATCAAAAGAAATTTCCCTGGATGAACTCTTCTCCTTGGATTTACTTCTCCTCTTGTTCCCAGACTTGGGACTCTTGAAGATACCAAAGAAACCGCTACTCTTCTCTTTAACGTCACTGGCCAGATCTTTCACCTCGTCGGCAGTTGCTTTCCCAGCAGCAGTTGCATCCTCAGTAATGTTCTCAGCCAGCTTCTTCGCATCTTGGGATACTTCGCTCTTGACGGTTTCTGCTTTACCAGCTACGTAATCACCGCCGTGTTTAATATCCTTTGAAATTTCTTCACCAGTTTTCTTGATGTTATCCTTGGCAGCATCTAAAGTACGCTGACCCTCAGCGACCACCTTCTTCTCAAGTTCCTCAGCCTCTTTTGATGTATTGTCCTTTATGGTGCCTACAGTGTGACTTATAGTAGTTGCAGTTTCACTGGCCTTGTCTTTTGCAGATTTTACATCGTCCTTAATATCCTGGACAATTCTGTCCTTAACACTAGTGGTATCTGGTAGATCAACATGAGCCTCGACTTTGATTCCATCCTTTGTCGTACTCTTGATATCAGCAGCAGCTTTTTCTATATCAGACTGTGGTAAGGATTCAACAACTTTCTTGGTGTCATCGAAAAATTTGGTTGTGGAAATTCGCAGCTCCTCGTCACCGCTCTCAAAGGACGTATCCTTTGATGAACTCTTATCCTTGGATTTGTTCCTCTTTTTACTCTTTAATTTCGGACTCTTGAACATACCAAAGAAGCCACTGCTCTTCTCCTTGACATCGTCGGCTAATTCTTTGGCCTCTTCCGCGACTTTGTCTTTTGCAGAATCAGCGGCCTTCGCAGCATCTCTTCCTGCTGCTGTGGCAGTATCTTCGACTGTCCTGACATCACGCTTGACATCTTTGGCAACAACTTCCGCCGTAGCCTGGATACCGTCCGCAATGTCCCTAGCAGATTCCTTTGCTTTCCTTCCTTCGAGTGCAGCGCCGTTCGCTGCAGCATCAGCGCCTCGTCTGGCCTTGTCTTCTACCGTCGCGACGTCTTCCTTAACTTTATCCTTGAGAGCCTTGACCTCATCCTTTCCAGTTTTAGCAAGGTCTTTAACAGCTACTTGTGCATCGTCAGCTAATTGTTTTCCATCGTGCTTAACTTTTTCAACAGCTGTCGCAACGTCGTAAGAAACTCCTCTGATCTTGTCGTTCGGCGTCTCAAAACCTTTCGATACGTCTGTGACGAATTTGTCCCTGGTATCTGCAACAGCACCTGCAGCAGCTTTCGAGTCTAGGATTATAGAGTCCACAGCAGTTTCAGCAGCTTTCCTGGTGTCGTCCAGGAACTTTGCCGTAGCTATTCTTAGTTCTTCGTCTCCACTGTCAAATGAAGTTTCCTTCGAAGAAGCCTTATCCTTCGACTTACTCCTCTTCTTGTTCTTGCTCTTGGGACTCTTAAAGATACCAAAGAATCCGCTACTCTTTTCCTTTATGTCATCTGCCACTTCCTTAGCCTCGTCCACTGCCTTGTCCTTGGCTGCTTCTGCTGCCTGACTTACTTCCTTGCCACCAGCTGTCACCGTTTCACTAACAATTTTTGCATCTTTCTTGATTTCAGCAGCAGCTTTGTCCTTTGCATCCTTAATACCAGTGGACACAGATTGTATCCCGGATTTCACTGATTTTTCAGCTGCAATAGCAGAATCCTTGACAGCATCTCCAGCTGCCCTGGTACCATCAGCAACTCGTTCAGCACCAGTTTCCAGATTTTCCTTGGTCTTGTCAATACCTTTTTCCACAGTTTCTTTAGTTGCTTTAGCACCGTCTATAATAGCTTTTCCAGCATCCGCTGTTTTATCTGCTATTACTTGCCCAGCAGCAACTGTTTTCTCCTTTACAATTTCTACGTCATCTTTGACTTCCTTGACGACTGCATCCTTGGCAGCTTTTGTACCGTTTGCTGTCATCTTTGCCACATCCTTAGTTTTATCTGCCACAGCCTGTCCAGCATCCTTAGTTTTATCTGCCACAGCCTGCCCAGCATCCTTTGCTTTGTCTGACATATATTCTGCTCCACTAACCAAACCATCCTTGGCAACCTTAGCGTCACGTTTGATCTTATCAGCTGCTCTCTGTCCAGCATCTTCAACAGCATCCACAGTTTTCTCAACTTTCTTAGTTGTGTCATCAGCAATTTTCTTAGAACCATCCTTAACAGATTCAGCCAAAGATTTTGCACCGTCTACGGTCTGATCCTTCATGTCCTTGATATGCTCCGCAGCTTTCTTGGCATCCTTTCTAGTCTTCTCTTCTACCGCTTCTGCTGCTTTCTTCGCCTCTTCAGCTGCTCGGTCTGTGTCCTCTAAAAGTTTATCCTTCTTGCTCTTGGCTCCCTTAAAGAAGCCAAAGAAGCCACCCTTGTCCTTGGATTCTTCAGCAGAATCTTCATTGGACGTAGCAGACTTCTCTTCTGTAGTCTCCACTGTCTGCTTAGTGATCTCCACTGGTTTTGTTACAGAACCCGTGGTAGCAGTAGTCACTTGCGCAGTGTCTTTAGGTGTTTCATGTAAAATTTCAGCGATTCTTCTGGAGTCATCCAAAAATTCAAGTGTCGCAGCTTTAGTGTCATAAACTGGTGCATGAGAATCCATAAATGGAGGTGCACTAGGACTTGATACATCACTGGAGGGATACTCCGGTTGATGAGTATAATCAGCAACCTTCCTCGTATCCTCCAGGAACATCAAAGTAGCGTTCTTAGTGTCCTCGTCGCCGCTATCAAAGGAAACATCCTTCGAGTCTTTGGATTTACTCTTCTTTAGTTTTGGTCCCTTGAAAATTCCCGAGAATATCCCTCCGGACTTGTCCTTTCCTTTTTTCCCATCTGCCTTATCCTTTCCATCCTCCTGAGGATGCTGTACGTTATAGACAACCTCGTAAGCAGACACACGTTTGTCCTCCAAAGATTTGTCATCCTTAGAAGGCGATTCCTTTTCAGTCAATTTTGATTCTATTTTTTTAGATTCGGTCTTAAGGATCCCCTTGATCTCCTTAGGCTTCTGTCTTGTCTCATCGAGCCCAGTACTAACATCCTTAAGGATCTTCTCGTCAACTTCTTTACCTTCCTTGGACAATCTCTCTTTCTCGCTGGCAACATCATTCTTAAGATCAGAGAACATAGAGTCCGCGTCAGCATACACCTTGGCGATGCTCCTAGTGACGCCATCATTAGGTATCTCAGTATCCATTTTCGTGTCGAAGAAAACAGTCTGAGTCCTGACAACATCAACCGAGTCCTTGTCTCCCACGGTGTCCTTATCAGGCTTAACGTCAATCTCCTTCACGACCCCCGATACAATGATCTTACCTTTCTGTACTCCACTATCTACATCCTTACCAAAGTTGGGTTGACCTGAGGTAACGATTTCCGTTTTGGTCGTCCTGATAGTAACGGTATCCCTATCAGAGGGTTTATCCTCGTCACTACTCTTACCTAAACCAATGACAGGATCATCCTGCCCAAAGTAATGAGTCTGTCTAGCAGGTCCTACATCTATGATAGTCTTACTCAAAACAGGCTCGAACTCACGAACCGTGGTTGTCTTGGTAACAACAGTCTGACCGGTGGTAGGATCACCCTGGGTGGTAACCACTGTCTTCGTAGTAGTAACGCCAGAACCTTCGGTACTACCGTCCTTACCACCAATAACGCGATGTTCCTTTATCATTAGTGGCTCGATATCGGGTTCCTGATCCTTTCTCTGACCTGATATCGGGTCAGCGCCTTTGATCGGTATAATAGACTGTTCTAATTTCGACAATTGTGGCCCTACAGCACCTTCTGCCTCTTTACACTCTCGCACATCGTCATCGTAAACCACCGACCACCCTTCCTTCGCTAACCTCCCCTTCTTTCTCTCAGCGTCTTGTATAACACCTGTTAATTAAGTATTACACATTTTAGCCATCTAAAAACTAGTCATCAACAAGATATCATCACAATTTTTATATCTTATTCCATCATTAGTGTAAGCTGGCTTGGCTTGATATTTTACTCGCTGTTCGAGCTGCTGTTAGGCTTTCTTAGAAATTTCTCTTTTTTTTTTATTTTTACTTTTTTTTCTATTTTTATCTTTTGTGCGTAGTGTATGTGCTGTGGAGCAGCCATCGTGATTAGCTATTATCTCGAGGCGACTACTCTGTTGGAACTAAGTTTCCTCATTTGGAAAATAAGATATGCATTAGAGAAAAATATTCTTCATCAATCAAACACGTCTCGTGAAGCGACTTGTGAGGATGCATAACGCATACGTTAATTGGACTCTGTATAAGAGAAAACTGTACTGTATGAATACAGTGGATTCTATTGATATTGACTTAAGAGCAAGAACAACGACAATAACGATGAACGAGAAAGTTCGGTTTGCGAAAGTAGTTAAAATTAGTCTGCTCTCATTTAGTAGTTTTAATGAAATGTCACAAAACGAATTAGTGTATCTCATAGTAAAATGTCTATCTATTGTGAGAGTACTGAGACCAAAGAAAAAATATATATATATATGTAATATATAATAAAAAATCTGTATCGATTGTGAAATTAGTTCAAAACAGCAGAGTAGCGAAAAGTTCATCTTGACTGTGACAGCTGCTCCGTGCGCCCACACAGAAAGGCTTATTTTCATGCAGCGGCAAAATAATTGCAGCGTGAACCCTTCTGGAAACAAAAAAGTTAAACGAGGGAAAAGAGCGATATATAGCATTAGGAGGTACAAAGCGAAGTAAAAATCGTTACTGCAAAATTCAAAGAAGTAAGTTAAAACTGAAAAAAAAAGTCAGTTTGAAGCAAGCCTTAAGTTTCGAAGAGATCTCCACCGGGCTCCAGAATCCTGCTTTAGTGAAAATAATAAACGACGATCGACAATGGTTAAGGGTCGTCGTAGAGCAATCACTCTAGAGAAGTTCAGCGCACCTTAATTATCTTTTTGTCAGGATAAATTCTGCGCAAGCGACACGTTCCTTACGTCAACTGCCCGCGAATCTTGTTCACGGTGATTAGTGCTTTTCTAATATATACATAACAGACACAGTAAAGACTGCTGAAAAATATTGGCAACTCATCGAATACCAGTCGTCGACTAAACTGGTGGAATAAAGAAAATATAAATCAATAGCAAAAACTGTGAACGCGACACCAGGGAAGCTAAAGTGCCATTGTTAGAATCGCTAAGAGTAATTATTACCTTGACGATACACATTGATTACCGATCATGCCATAGGAATTGTCATAATTGGGAAAAAAAAAGAGAACAGGAACGATTCTTCTGGATGACCATCTTTTTTTGTCCTTTTTTCTTCTTTTCATAGACAGTTACGACGTTCGGATCTTTTCTTTAGATATTAGAAGAAAGAAGAGACGAAGAAGAAAAAAAGAAAAAAAAATCTGCTGCTAGGCAAAGCCAAGGCTCCTCAACCCCGTTAATCGTTAATTAAAATAAAGGCGACCAACTTACCCGATACTATTTTGTTCGCGTCTGCTATCACCCTCTGGCGTTTTTTGTTATCGTCGTCAGGCTCGTCGATTAATTTTTTCGTCATCGAATCGCTCGCGTTACACTTGTGCTCGATGAAATCGGCCATCACGTCACCGAGCTCTTTCTCGTCGCTGGCATATTTGTTTTTGATGGGGGTCGAGGTACCATTGAATACAGTGCCGTTTGTAATTGTGACGTGCTGATCGGCTGTGGGTGCAAAAGCAAACAAAAAATGTGTCTTCGGTACAATAGTGAAATACACACACAAAAAACATACAAAGCGCGCATCTCGACTAAGCCGGATATATAAAAATTTTGAAAAAAATTTTCTATTTTCTTCTACTATGTACAACACCAGATGACAAATATAATCAGTATCTCTCAGAACCGTGTATCAGGCGAGCCTTAAGAATTTTGTTGTACAAAGTAAAATTTATAAGAAAAAAATTGTTACGTTTTGAACGTCACTTTATCAGTGCGTCAAAGACAAACAAATTTCGTTTACCGTTTCTGGAAAACAGATTCCCCATGGCTAATTGTCATTTGCACGAGTCTCTACCGAAGTCTCTTATCGACGTTAAACGAGCGCAAGAATAATAATTGCTGCTGAGTAAAGTAATGCCAGATGAAATCAGTATAATAATTATCGTTATCCGGCCAGAAAGATTTTACGTGCTGCCAACTTGTCGCGACACTGAACGAGCAATGAGTAAAGCCTGGGTGTCTGCTGTGATTCGGTGTGTCATACTTAGCGATGGTAAGAATTAGCGAATGGTATATAAGATCACTGACGCAAAGTGAACAGTGACATCATGCCACTTGCTATCGCTTCTAACAGTTCACAGGATGCGTTACCATAGCCAATTATTAGAAATGGTGCGAGAGAAATTATGCCTGGCCAAAATTCATGAGATAATAGCTTTCGTGACTGGCTAATATCGCCCGGTTAAAAATAGAGAGACAACTCCGTCCTTGGTAAACTGTATTTCTCATAGTTATCTCTAGAGACTCGATCTCTATATCTTTGTAACGATCAAGGACGTCTCAGGACGTATCGTGCATTTCTGGAATTCCTATAGACTCAACTCATCGATATTTACATTTGGAATTATGTTAATTCGAAACTTTATATCCTCCGATACTCCCGACTGATCTTTTAACGAGTATCTTCGAACATCTCTTAGAGATTTAAGATAAATATTTCTTATCTCTTTTTTCTTCGCACAACACTCACTTTGTTTGTGGGATATCGTGCCGGCAGCGCTAAGATCCTCAACGGACTCGGAATCCTGTAATGAGAAAATAACTTTTATCATTTATCTTGACTATTATTAAAATTCCTGACGGACGCAGCAACGAGCTGAATTGACTGATTGGACTGTCGTTATTATTCGTGTCATTTGGATGACTTCTCAGAAGTCAATTTAAGCTCGTTATCTATTGTTCTTAATGATTTGGAATATACGTTTCTAATAGAAGATTAATATCGCTATGTAATTACTAAGCGACCTCATTCTTTAGAAAATGATACATTGTTCGTGGTAATCGTGACACGGTTTCAGGCTTCTCGTGAAATTAAAGGAAGTTACTCAACCTTCGTCATTCAACGTTCAAGGTTCGAAAAACGTGAGAAAACTAGTTAATGAATCATTCCACGTAATTTCTTGTGAAGTAAACAAGACAGCTCGGTACTATGAATATTGTATCGGCAAATTATTTTAATTAATGCTCACCTTCATTCTGTCAGGTTCTTCATAATCTGGGTCCATTTTTGGGTCCATTGTGGCGTCTCGTCGTAGCGACGTGTCTCTAGACGGACCCAATTCTTCTTTAAGAGAATCAAAACCAGGCTGATCAAGCCTGACTCTTGCAACTGCCTTCTCGACATCGTCAGTCACTAGTTCCACATTGAATATACACTTTTTCACAATATCCTCACGACCAATTTTGTTGAGGGCTTTCTCCAAAGTGTTTCCTGAAGAAAAACAAAATATTCACCAGTTACAAAAAAAAAAAGAAATAGTACTACGACACAATCAATCACAGAAACGGATATCAGATATTAAATCGACAGTATAACTTCCTGTCAAAGATAAACAAACCTCGAGAAATCTTAACTTCCTGTTTGGGAGACTGTGTCTTTCGAAAAATTAACAAAAGCTCACTAACGTGAGAATTAGTAGCAGCGTTCTCATACTCTTGATACAGCGATATAAACATTTTCGATCGGCTTGAAAAATTCAATTAAAAAACAATTCTCCAAATGCTCCAGCTTCTCTGTCGCGTGTCCTGTTTTAAATGTAGAAATTTTTTTTTTTTTTTCGTTTTTCAAATAAATCTTTACAATTATACATCAGTTATAGTCCTCTTTTCGGTACACACTGCACAGTCAAGGACTTATGAGCCTGTCGATAAGCTTCCTTCTCACACGCACTATAAATAGTAACACTTTTATATAACGGACTGTATTGTTTAAAAAGGTATCAGGATTACGTGATTTAATAAAATTTGTATTCAACGTCCGTATAACGAGCCACCTCACCACTGCAACTTCAGCAATGGCCTGCCGCGAAATGTTCGAGCAATGTTGTTATTTCTTCTGATTATAGTAATGATGCAGCTGCGTCGTAGTGGGGCGACGGCGATGGCGATTAAAGTGATCGTGAAAGAGAGAGAGAGAGAGAGAGAAGACAGAGAGAGAGAGAGAGACAGATGAGTTTATGTCAAGCATAGTAATGCGTGATGAGATCACCAACTACGTTTCTGCACAGATTCCACACGTGTGACTCAATGGCCCCACTGCGTTCTTGTTTATTTCACCTTGCTGTCAAACTGGTTTCGATTCACGTCGACGTCAGGGTGTCAATTATTTTTTCTTCTCTCTCTCTCCCTATACCCCCAGGCAATAGAGACGAAATCGATGACGTACCTAGTGCCAAGAACTAGCGTGACGACTCTTACAAAATTAATTTATAAAAATGCAAGGACTGACGTCACTTGGAAGGCAGATGAAAATTGTGCGATGACAAAATTCACGAGTGACTATGTCACTTTGGCAAGAGCAAGTAGCTGCGATTACTATTCTCAAGAGACGTCATTTATCATTAACGTGTGATGCTAGTCAAGTATCTTAAGAAATGATCACAGATGGATCTAACGAGCACGCATCGTGTATCTTTGATTTGTTAGGCTTAGGATGCGGAACCGATAACTTCCTGTGCTAGAGCAACGTTCTAACTTTGGAGTATAGTATTTGAATGATAAATATCTATGAGCCTGAGACAAGACTCAATGATAATAATGGAATCGATTGCACGTGTTCTGTATTAGCCAGCAACGTAATACCAGGTATTAGCGAAAATAATAATTTGAAAGACTCACCTGTGGCTTTGTTACCATTATCCTGCCAGAGCTTAAACATGGCGGCAGCCTGCTGTGCCGGCTTTCCAGGATGCTCCTTCTTGATCGCGTCAACGTCATTGGGAGGAATATTTAATTCCTCTGCTAATTTCGCCCAGTCGGTGTCCAATAAATTAGCGATGTCGGTCAGTCGGATGGTTGCCCTATGTATGGCATCCGGCCTACCTATAAATCACAGTCAGAATAATAAGTACGACATAAGAAATCCCTTTTAATAAAATATAGACATGTTGACATACTGATTCCGCCGTCTCGCAGAAAACTATAATTCTTCGACAACTCTAGAAGGTCCAGCTCGGAAACCGCAGTATCCGGAGATATTTTCTCCGGAAGCAGGATGTTCAGCGTACAGATAGGCGTCTGCGAAGGTTCTCCCTTGGGAACCTTTGGTTCGCTCATGAACATAATGCGACCCATCATATCCGCTGCGTCAGGATCCTTGACCCTGGTAGTGAAGGGGACTCTGTTCTCCTTGAAAGCTCTGAAGGGTAGCTGAAGTTGTTCGCCGCTCTTCAATACAGGCACTAGGTTACCAGCGAATTCCATGTACTGCGTTTTACCCTCCAGTACCTGGACAAACGATGAAGAGGACAAAGCGGTTTATCACGTAACTTCTCACCCAATAATCGAAAATTAAATAAGCATTCATTCTCCATATAATTCACCTCGACGTCTCGACTCTTGGCTACTTCTGTAAAGTGTTCCTGGTGCTCTAAAGTTTTGTCCTCCTTGTCGTCTGTCATGCAGAAGACACGCAGTCTGGCCTCGAGCGGATCAACGCGTTTTGCAAATACCACGAATCTAAGGAGAACCATAGAGAGATTCGCAATCAGAATTGCACTGTTTATTGCTCCACAATTTTAATTGCCAAACGAAACTTACTTCGCCATGAATGGCACATGGGTTGCGTGGGTGTAGAGTTCCGTGGCCATTTTTGTAGCTTCGGATATATTACGGCAATCCATTAACCAGAAGCGGGCTGATACGGTCGTTGTGAACGAAACGCAATCTTTGACGAAGGTCAGTGGCGTCGACCCGGTGACGTCCTCCCAGACCGCCCGAGACTGACCCCCTGAACGACATACATGTCAAGTCCAATAACATTATTAAAATATGTCCGTGCTGTTAGTACGCTGACGGCAGGAGTGTGATATCATGTGTACAATGTGTGGATAAGTCATTATTGTGTTAAAGACATTAAATACAGTTCAATGACATGGTATCTCTGATCCCTGGAGTTCATTGACACAGGCCTCAGAGTATCAAGAACAGTTGTATCAATTAATTTGTATCGTGATTAACTGTTACAATTAATTAATATAATTATCATAATCATCATCTTTGAACTGTACTTAGATACCGCTGATCGCGTTTTTGTGCCTTGTCCAATTTTTACGTGCTTCATGTCACGTGGGAATAATGGTAAAAGATTACACGTGTCCTTCGAATGATAATGCTTGCGAAATTATAGGAAATCAACATCCACATCCCATAATAATCGTGTAAAAAGCAAGGTGTGTTAATGGTGGCATTTTAAGCGTTAAATTATAATTCGATTAACTAGTGTAATTATTTGATAACGAAGCTCTGTAAATATATATCTTATGTGGTATACATGTTATCATTTAGCCATCTTTCATTTGTACCATACAGTAAAAAATTGTATATTTTCTACAATCGGCATATAGAAATTAAATTTTTAAAAAATTTGTCTTTTTTGTCTTCCATCGATCATGACTTTTAATTGACTGTCAAGGGAGTTTTGTGATAATCATCATTGCAATGTACCGACGCTGAGCATACGATATATCAGTTTGGAGGACAATTTGTTATCAATGTTATCATCATGTACAAAGTCATATGTCTATGTATCTATAATCGAAGCAGTTTACCAGTCAAACGAATGTGCTGAAACATAAACTATTAAGTTGAGTACAATGAGCTAGAATTAGTAAAAAGTTTATCTACGTTAATTAATGATCCATACCTAACTGACTCAATCCTAACAATACGCAAGCATTAACAATGAATCACAACAAGATATGTATACAACAATGGTACTCAACAACATTTTCTTTTCTATGAAACATGCAGCTACCAACTGCCTTCAAATCTCTGTCCGAGAATAAATGACAAAAATTTGGTATTCCTCGAAATCACGTTTATAGACAGGAGCATCCGTATTTCAATCAGTTAATAATATCGCCAAGGCAATTGAAATCTTCATTGATAAAATTCCAAGATAACAGTATCAAGAGACTCGTATACCCCAGAATGAAGAGATCTACAAGAACTATTCTTATAAAATGAATCTTAGATACTCAAGAATCGCCTAGTATTACAGAAACAAAAATTTCTACCTAAACCCAACTTGTCCAACTAATATTAGAAGATGAACAGCAACAATGAATTGCTTGTTTCAAGGATTTCAAAATGCTTCTCATTTCATCCTATGAGAGCTCCATATTAAGACTAACTATTGTCATGCCTGCTATGTGTATTAGAGAATACAGAAACTAAATTACCAAAAACAAAGAATCTCCGTTACGTCTATAATCAATTAATTTCGTCACGGTAGTCTCGGACTTCCCGGCAAGAGATTGTCCAGTAAGATGGCCTGCTGCTCTACAATGTTACGCGCAAGCATATATTACCAGTTATGCTGCACAGGAGCCTAAGTGTCGGTGCGTCTCCTGAATATTGATTGATCATGCCCTTGTTGGCAGCTTGAGGCACAGGTATAGTCAAAGTGATAGGTTTATGGAATTTTCTGCGACGTGGTTCCACCGTTACGATTGGCGACACGGCGACACGGTTCCCTAGGAGTTTTGCTACGAGTTCAGCAGGAATAGGATGCGCCTGAGGATAGAGATAGAATAAAACTGTATATACGACTATAAAGGAGAAAAAGATTCAATATGATTCAGAGTAAAATACAAATGCACACCTGGAGACCGACTCTGATCTTCTTAGTGAGTGCAGCTGGTGGGAATACAGCCTGCACCTGGGGAACTGCCGATGAGGATACAGTACCACCTTCGGGACCAACAGGATGAACTTCCTGTCTGATACGCGAGACTACAGCAAAGTAATGGGGAAAGTCTACGGTGAGGATTCTGACGATTCGCGACGTTTGGAGATCCTCCAGCTGGCTCAACTCTGTAACGACGAAGGAAGGAATTAACGGTGAATAATTAATTTTATATTGAAAAGAGAAAAATCATCAAATTTTATTGACCTTCGCCCTCGAAGCTCTCGTTAAGCACATCCTGGACAGCCTCCTCGCTGGCTTCCAGGGTATGCTCGCGCCAGGTTTCTCCATTGTCTGAACGTAGGATCACGATTTCTCGTTCCTTTCCACGCAAGGAGGCGAAGTGTGGCACCTCGATGATTACAGGCCTATATAAAATATTTTTTTTTAAATCAGACTAGAACGCTATATTGAGCATCAAAACCACGAACCACTGTTGATAATGATCCAATCGCGTTTAATCTTTATAGAAACTCCATGACTCACCCTAAGAATTTGGCACCGACTGGTCCAAGCTCGAGAATTCTGCTTGCCAACGCCTCGCCCTCCATCAACGGGGGAGGGTTCGTGAGTTTGTCCCTCTTGAGATACCTGCAGGTCACCCTCATAGGCATCGCTGCCTTACGTGGTGGCACTATCACCCGGACTCCGCTGTGACGGCAGCCACGCATCGCACCACCCCTTGCATCCACCAGGAACGACACCAAGAAACTGTTCGTAGAGAAAAATTCATTAAAATCTACATTCGACTAAAATAAATACACGAGTTCTGTAACTTGTCCCAGATGTATTAGTAAATTTGTCCAAGATAACAATTTTCCAAAAAGCAAATCTATTTATAGCATTGAATTTTTTTTTTTTCAAATTTTCTACACAATGAACGAACGGACTCCAAACGTCAACGGAGACAAGTCACAGAAATATCTGACACGAGGGAGACGTCTGTAACTTTTCAATCTGTAATTTTCCACAGCTCGTGTATCTTGTGCTTCTAATTAATTAGCAACAATCATCCCTAATTAGCCAAACAGCGCCGCTTCCACAAAGAGATAATTCAAGTTGAAAGCAGTCTTTAAGCATATCCTGAAAAGTTACAGTTACGCAAAAAGCTTAAACAAGAGTATATAAATGACAAGTATACAAAGAGACAATAAAAATAAAATATATATACATATATAATATGTACATATTTACAAAAGGCCAATTCACATTAAGTCGTCGTATACGTCCACGTTTAGCTCGATCTGACGCGGCAAATCTTTCTCTACGTAGAAACTTTCTCTACATTAAAAAAATGAAAAAAAAAAAAAATTCCCGTGTACCGTATCTTAGGCTAATTTTTAATGACTACATTTTTAGTGACTAAATTTTTTATTCAATTATATACTGTGCTCGGATCTTCAGTGCTTTAGGGTCTCGTTGGTACTTAGTACGTTATACACAATATCGCCTCTTTCACAAAATTACTGCACTAGTCTCGTTAAGCGATCACGACAGCAGCGAGATCATTGCGACTAACGTCAAGCCAGACCGAGAGAAAGAAAGAGAGAGAATAAAAATAGAGAAAGATATACATATATGTATATATATATAGAAAGAGGCTCGAACTATGAAAAAGCTTGAATCGTTAAAATAGTGTCATTTTTCCTGTGTAAGAGCAATGATTTGTCATTGACGTGAGTTAGTGAATATCGATAGATGATGATTTGGCCGTAAAATTATTATTTCATTGAGTGACAATTGTGTATTCGATCGGTAAAATGCTAAGTCGTAGATGCTGATATATGTACGACTGATGATGGTAAAATGATACGATGACGTGGTGGTGTAACTGCACTAGAAATAAAAATTAGAGCGATGCCATAATTAAATTAAATAACAAAGGGTACATATGTACGCATAGCTCTAGCAAACACGAAATATACAGTATGACAATATCTAATTAAATGACTTGCTGTCTACGGCAACGAAAGTGAAAAATAATATAATCATTGGATCACGTAGTGAATACATAATACATTGTGTACACGATGATTGAAAAATTTCATTACGTATTTTACTTAGGAGATAAATACAAGACTTTTATTTCCACGTTGTTACTCATTGTGTTTATGTTTTTTCGCTTGTTTATTTATAGGTAACTTGACGGTCGGGCAATCTAATTTCTGTCAATGACGCGCGGACACTTTTATAAAACGCAACAAAGTCCCACATTTCTAGTTTACCGACAGGTAATAACGTGGAGATCAGTGACCGACTGATGAAATGCTCGATGATATTAATACACGAACCGTCGGGAAGTTAGCGCGGGAAAACAAAAATTTATGTTTATATGCCTAAAAAATTTCTCTTTAAATGCTCCATATGTTTCCGTAATTGATCCGCTGCTACTATGTAATGATTAATAAATATTCATTGAAACAGAAAATTTTTGTTTTTATTAAAATTCCAAATAACAAAGCAGATTTTCATATGATATTCTTGATAAATTAATTACTCTTGATTTGCTCCTGATTGCTCCGCAATTAATTTTTTTATTTAATTAAAGCATCTTTAAATAATAAGTAAAATTTGATTTTCGCTTAGATCGATTGCAAACGTAAACAATATGATTGGTTTGCGAACACACCTACGACAGCTGCGTTCGAATATCAGCAGAGTTTTGCGGGCATCGTTGCCTGGTTGATTTTTCGAACACACTTGTGGCAGGTATGTACGATCCACAGAACTTATACTCCTGGAAGGGGAATAGCCCACTCTAGCAATGAGTGGAAAGTGGCCCCAAAATGTTGTCTCATCATTCATTAAATTAGTCGGTAAACTTGTAAAATTAACGTGTCACATTGATAAGATTACTATGTCATTAAAGTTGTTATTCCAAAGCTTCTTGACATTTATAGATAGATCTAATAAATCACTGAAAGATTCTGAAGGTTTGTACTCTCACAGTTTTTTTTTTAAATTCAAGGTAAGTACATAGTAAGTAGTGCGTCTAATCGCCAGCTTTTTGAGTTCAAAAGTTAACAGAAGCAACGATGCTCGAATCACTCTCGGCTGATCTTCGAACGCAGCCGTCCTAAGTGCGTTCGTAAACCAATCATATTTCTTTACGTTTGCAATCGATCTAAGAGAAAATCAAATTTTACTTATTATTTAAAGATGCTTTAAAAAAATTAAAAAATAATTGCGGAGTAATATGGAGCAAATCGAGGGCAATTAATTCGTCAAGAAAATCATACAAAAATCTGCTTGGTTATTTGGAATATTTTAATAAAAATAAAAATTTTCTTTTTTAACGAATATTTATTAATCGTTACACAGTAGCAGCGGAACAATTACGAAAACATATGAGGCATTTAAGGAGCTATTATTTAGGCATTATAAAAATATAAATTTTTATTTTCCCGCGCTAACTTCCCGAAGGTGATGCACGAATGTAAATAAATTAGCCAATCCATAAGCGGCTGTCTCATTTGAATTTAATTTTAGGTTAAAGACTAATGGAAGCCGTTTTAACACATAACAATATCAAGATGAGATGATTACGAAATCGCCATATGTATTCACTGTGCGGCTACTGATGCTGATTACTAAATAAATGATGATCTCTCTCAAGTGAAGGCTGCGAACGAGAGGCGGTAGAAAAAAAAAATAATTCAGCAGCTACGTTGTATGGATACGACGAGGAAGTGCAGCGAGAGAATAAGAGAGTGAATAGAGATAGAGAGATCAATGTAAAAAAAAAAAAGATAAATAGCAAATAGATAAGGCAGTGATATACGCAAAATAACACATAGAAGTATCTGTGAGCAGAATGAATGATGAAAATAAAGCCGGAGGCTAAGATTTCAAGAGAAGTTCACTTACTTTCTCCATTGTGGAATTCTGCGAGTAGCGCAAATAAAATAACAGAAAGGATCGGAAACAAAATAAAAACACGCGTTAGTATTAATTCGTCAATAAACATGAAAAGTGAGAGATGGCACAGATGATATCGTGGCGCTACTTTTTTCTTTTTCTACCTATCGATGAGAATCGATCGATTCTCGAAGTGGAACGTCGTCATCGCGATAGTCATTGAAATTTAACGTTGTTTTTTTTTTCTGCAAATAATATTTTATTCACTTTAAATATCCTGATTAACATTAGTCAAACGTCAATTAAATTCTTTCGCTTCGAGAATCTTCGTTTTTCTCTCCTTTCTTATTTTTCCTTCCTTTCCTTTAATTCCAAACACGTACACAGCCTATCCTTCTGTATAATGTATGTACAATGTAGTTATACAAAACAGTTATTAATTATGTATTATAGTGGAAATCAGTGGTGCGGTAATTCATTCACACTGTTGCACTATAGGCGTAATGTATAATTAACTTAAATAATAATAATGACAATAATACATCATAAACCTCAGGGCATAGTGAAAACGGTCTACCAGGTTATTATTGTAAAACGTACATCTGGTAACAGTCACTAGAAGCAACAATCGACTACAATCAGATAAATTAGGAATAAAAAAATTAATTAAACATCGACTGGTAATTACTATTAAATGCTGCGAGTGGGAGGTGTAATTAATTTGCAATAAGCATAATTCATTTTTTTTTAATTCTAACAAACCGATCGCTGACGATCTTCAATCTTTACCTTCTTGCGGATCTATAGTTATACCTTTAATGAAAAAAATAAAGTCCCGTGGAATGACGCGGGATATCACTGGAAAAAAAATATCGATCGCGCGACGTCATTTTCGAAAATATTAAAATCGCAAAAACAGCAAGGTGATTGGTATTCGTGTTATTGCACGAGGTCACAAGGTGACGGATGATAAATAAAATTAAATATTTGTCTCTGCACCGAGGTTCTTGTGTGCGATGACGCGATTTTCCGCAATGGAATTAACGAGATGCGTATGTATATAAATATTCATAGTGATATATTTCGCTAGATATAATACAGCGAGTCAATTGGTGCATACGAGAAAGAGAACGGAAGAAAAAAAATAATGGAGGAAGTTCAAGGTCAGTAAAGACGAAGAAAAAGAAGAAACAGATAAATAATCGAGAGCGATAGATTTTCGTTGTTCTTTTTAGAGCATTTTTTTTCTTGGCACTCCTTCTGCCTTATGTTTGGGAACAATTAGCTTTGCCAGAGGTGAAATTAAGAAATGAAAGGTAATTTAAAGAGAGAAAAAAAGAATGGGTATAGTGTACCTGTCCCTCCACATTCCTTGTCCTTTTGGCACGATACCAAGGGCTGCCAGCGACGTATTTAAGGACTCTAGCGACGCGCTATTCTCAGAACAAAACTGCTTGTGATTATCCGGAGCCAGCGTCCCTATAATCGTGCTCATGCTTTTTCTTGCCTCGTGCATTGTGAAAAGAAAGTCTTTCGTGTTCGTTTTCCGTGTTATTAATTTTCAAATTAAAAAAAAAAAATAACTATCATACAAATGTAGCAAACGCTAAAATAAATTCTTGTACTACCAAAGTGCTACGGCAGTTGCCATTGGTGGTGAAGATGAATGAGATAAATGACGTATAGACAGATGAATGAAATTCTGTGTAAAGGTCTCGTGTCAAAGCTACAAAATTTTCAAAGAGAAAAATCTAACATCGCACTAGATACCCTATCACCCATCCGTCAGTGATCCAATTTCGAAATTACTTTTGACGCGTCTTGCTTCTTGTTTGTGAAGAGATAGAACAAAAAAAAAAAAGTTGATAATTTCTTTACGTACGCTCCAAATTCACGTTCACGACGACACGGACGCGATGCGTTATTTACGGTGTTTCCGTTAACAAAAGACATGGTGGTCGATTGAAAAAATTCCGCGTTAATTCTACTTCACGAAATACAATGGCTGAGATGCGCAGAACACGAGTCGTCTGCGTCGACTGCACCTTAGTCCTGAGGTTAATCGAACGAACGAATGTATCGTGGGTGCATTGATTAGAATCAGTGGTAAAATGTGACTTACTGTATTACCAATTGATATTCGTAACGCGATGCTCTTAGTTGGGAATGTTCATTCAATATTCATTCTTTAATACATGACTTCCACAAGCTCCGATATTACAGTTATGTAAGATGCCAGTATGAAGTCTTTCAGACATAACAATGACTTTGAGGTTAATTCTTAAGAATTGACACTTATTGTATATCTATATATAAGGATATGTCAGCAGCTTTGACAGCTCTGTACATTTATTTTTTATGATAAAGACAAAGCGTCAGTTTCGATCCTTTCATTGAATTACTCAACGTGGGGTTGATCAGTGATGACGTTTCAAGTAAAAATAATACGTTATTTCAGTATGGAATGACTCGTTACGTGGTGATACCTTTCAAGCTAATTCTCTCAACTCGTTTACGGCGTAATACACACCTTGTCCATTTACTACCAGACCGGTTTTGTTGGATTCAGTAGGAAATAATAATGAATCATTCGCGACAAGTGGTACGTATTAAGATTTATGAAGGAAATACTCAAAATTCATGCCAAATAGCAGTCACACAGGCGTATGCTCTCATGGAGGAAGAAACCAAGGTAACGTTGTCATATGTGGTCTACCATTTTTCTTATACTAGAAATGCGTGCAATTTTAGTTGTTTTTAAACTAGGGTTTTTAAAAAAAATTATAACAATATAGTACATTAAGTTGTAAACTGATTGACTTTTGGTGGACTCCAGCTTGTTAGAGGTACGGAAAACTACGAAATTCGAAGTAGATCGCATACGACATGCTGGGAAACAGCAGGCAGGCTGCATACAACAATGTTACCATGATACAATTTCTTTGTCCTGAGTTAAAAAAATTTCAAGTGTCAAATGCTGGAGGAGTGTATTGAAAAAAATTGGGCAAAGTATTCATCACTCTAAGAACTCAATCCTTGAAGAACTATCCCATGACGTAAAGTCAAGAAAATTTTACAGTGCAATGCAATTTTAAGGGTACAAAGGTGCTTTGTTTTCAGTGAATGACTTTTTTGTCTCAAGGCAGAGAAAAACATAATGAAGAAAAAGAATAAGTGAGATAAAATAAAACTAATTATATTTCAAAACTTCTCTGGTTGACCTGTTGTGTTCGATCAGGTGACTTTACCTGGTCATTCCAAAGAATCCAAGAAGAACTAACGAAAACTATTACTGTTAGAGAATAGAGCAAGCAGTCTTTCACCAGCACACACCAAATCACACTATAATACACAATAAATTATTGTTTTAATGTAAAGCTATAGTTGTGATATTTACAAAAATAGTTCAATGAATTATTGTCACTCGTAAAGTCTCTTTTGAAACTTCTTTAGCGAGTATTTAGAGACTCCTTCGTAACACTGTATATTCATGGAATGAATTTATAAGACAAAGAATGATCGAATCATTATAATCGTACGAAAGAGACTCATTATTTAACATGGTCAACAACAATAGGTTCAACATTGACATAAAACCAATTACAATAATTAACTTATCTCGTAGTTCATTCAATGAATAATATGACTGTACTTAATGAACGTGTGTGTACAAAAGTATTTATTAATTATTCACACGCAACAATAAATTCCTAACTTCACTCAAGTCACTGTCAATATATCATAACAACGATTATCCAAATGAGATTATTATGAGATAAACTGAATGCACCGCAAATGCATATAACCAAATACCAAATATTTTTTTTACTCAATATCAAATATAATCTCACACCGTTTTCAAATTTTAAAATACTCAACGAATCTATGTATTCGTTAATCACAATAGTCAATATCAAAAAAGAAATTCTCCATAGAGTAATAATAGTCCTACAAGAACCGTCCAAATTATTAATACAACTACCGTCGCTAAGTCTGGCTATAATAAATAATTAAAGCAAAAGATACATACCCAACGTGTACCGGATGCCTATTGATGTCAACATTATCCGGTTTGAGATTCACAGCATTCGATCGATGGTAACTCTCCTTGGTAATCATTTCTGTAATGGTGGGTGCTGAAATAACAAGAAAATAATCAACATTAACTCGTCAATCTAAATTCCTGATATATCAAAGATTATACATAGTATTAACAAAGCCGTGTAAAACCATTGACTTACTAGAGGCGAATGACTGATAAAAATGTATAATTAGTAAATAAGAGGACAGTATGTAAATAATGATGAATTATCGAGAAGAGGATAAGCTCCAGTCTTAAGGTTACATAAAGTATCTAGATCATAGCCAGAAATACTTCCTGTATTAGAAAACTGTCATCAATGACACTGACTCTATAAATAGGAATGCTCTATGGGTCATTAGGTTGAATCTATAGTTGCTTTCAATACCAAATGGATGAACTCACCATTAGAATGTCGATTGTCTCTCTCATCGTCAGTGACGTTGACGCGCATGGAATCATCACCCATTGACTTCATGTCATCAACTGTCATGTAGCGGTATTGTTGCTGATCGCTGAGCATCGGATCCTCGCCTGGAACAGGTCGCTTCATGAGTATACAAGAAGAAAAGCAGACAATCTTAAAGCAATTAATAAAGCATCAGAAATATCTGACACGACACCTTGACAAATATTTTCGTGTCCATACGACCATTCGGATAAAGATACAAGTCTAGGAATAGATTAAACAAAAATACATGATGGAGAGGAAACATAGATAATCTAAGTAAGTATAATGAGCTGTGTAAAATGGTGTGCATGAGCATGAAAATCGCAAAAACGATAATAAAAAAATATTTATGAGCGAGGCAAAAAAAAATTTCAATAGTTGCCACCAATGTTAATATGATTGGTAAATAGTTAAGCCGAAGAAGCAGTATATATATATATATATAATCTATATATATATACATATGTATAATGTTTATTAAGTTTCTAGCCAGTCATTTTTTATATCTCGTGCCGACACCGTTCCAAAGCGGAATTCGATTGCCTCGTGTTCCTAAGATTTTTTAACACAAAGCAGAGACCCGTCCATCAGCCGATAGGCAGAAAATATTTTGAGACTTCGTTTTTCACGGCTATTCTCGGCCCTCCTGAGAGCTTTCTCGTTCCGTAAGTCCTACTCAACTAACTAGCCTGAGATTAAACAAGCGCAGACCCCTTGTACCCGTTTAAAAAAAATCGAGTTGTTGGTCAACAAAATATTGTACGGCTGTAAGATCAGATATCAGCTTGAGAAGAATTTTTTTTTTTATCATAAAACACATGTTTTGTTTCTACTCTAGCTTAATACCGATAAAATCAATAATTTTATTAGCAATCGGTATCTTGTGCTTGCTATCGCTAAATTAGCTTCTTATCAATAACGTATTACGCACGAGACATTTTAAAATGCTGAATAACAGAATCTACTGGATTTATCAATTGCTTCATTTTCGTAATTTTCGAATTTACGGAAAACGGCAAGATACTACATGTGAGCTAAGAGATATTTCAGGAACGTGCGTTACAAATTAGCCAATTAATGATCAGCCCACAAAATGAACCCACGCTCAATGACGTCACGTAAATTGGATATCATACAATTAGAATTATCAAATATTCTAATAATTTAGCACGCTTTCGAAAGATTTTAACAAATCCAATTTATGCTCTACCCAGTTCGTACAATTGATATTGTTCGAATTAGCAAAGCGATAGACGTCGAAAATTACATTGACGATTCCCAATAACGCACGATGCGTCTGGCTAATTCTAAATTCTAAAACGCTAATGTTCGCTCAAGGGTAGACCGCTCTGAAAGCGTCTCTGTTTATTCCAACTTCTGACTATCTATATGGTTGACCTCACCGGCGAGTCCGACCTACATTTTTCAGTGCGCGTAAACGTCTATGAAAACTAATTAATCGAATCAAATCAAATCAAGCTTGATATCATTAACCCAAAGCTGTCACGGACTAAAATAGTTCAGGACTATGGTGGCTTTAAATTTATGTAACTTCGTTCCGCTCGACCCATTTAAAACACACCGAACTAAATTACCATCCGTCCAGCAATGGCCCAGAAGCCGGGGATTCCCAGTAAACACAGAGCCCTGGCTTACGCGAGGCTGGCAAAAATTTTTGAAAATACCGCGCAAACAAACCACCGACAAAATACCAAGAAAATTCAAGAATAGACATAACCGCAGCGCCTCTTACTCCTACTTACTCTTTGTCTTCCTTTTGAATTTCCCGCCAAGCTTAGACAATTTCTTCAGTATGTAATGCATCTTTACCAAGGATATTACTAAACGAAACCAGACTCTAACACAGATACCAGATTACGAACGATCCTCCTCGCCGTGGTGCAAGCGTCGATATCGATAAACCGAGTGAAACAACGGAATGCGCTTGAAAAATTTAACCCAATGCGTTACTTATGATATCGATAATAACGTAATACCGATAAGAAGATACCAGTTATCCATTGACGTACAAAATTACCGATTAGCATCTCGGACGTAATGGACAGACAAAAACAAGATCAATTACGATTCTCCTTAAGTTTAAGTTTGGCAGCGTCGCCTAGCCACATGATACATGCATTAAAAAATTTTCCAAAATTCCTTATCACTTCCTATCTAAACACCCACAGGCACGTATGCAGTAACAGTCGCTCCTACGGTTTAAACCATCTTGGTCGTACAGGCTATTAAACAGTTAAGTGACTTAATGACTGATTCTCGCTCCCCCAACGTCCTCCCACCTTTTGACAATTTCATTCAATACAAAACTCTCTACCTGACCCAATTTAACGATATGAATACCAATAGCTTCCTCGATCAGTTCAAACGGTCCTGCTGGTTTCCATACGTGGGACGTGACGTAATGTATTTACAAAGCCAGCATTGTTCCCACTCATAAGGATAACGAGGATACAAACTGATCGTGACGCTACGGCGCGAGATTTTGAATACAAATTTGATTGACTTCGCAATACGTAAAGTGCAATAACAAGGTAATACTTTCGAATAGATTCGCCATTTGATCTTATTGTTAATGACAACTCTCCATTGCCGACTTCGCACGGTCATAAAGATGTATAGGAGTTTCGCAACGCGTTACGTCATAACAGACAGGAACGTTAACGTGTCATTAATGTATTTACATATTACGTCGCTGTTCCTGTTGCGAGCGCATCCGCAGCAGGCCATCTTCTTGGACTTCTTCCTTCTTCCTTTAACTTCCTTCGTCTCCTCCTTTGGCATCGCGATATCACTATAATTTTTACAATTCCTCGATTTCCTCAGTCAATTACATTCACCGGTTGACACTCTGTTACTGCCGTTTTATGCACGTTAATATTAATTACGTCACTTCACTAATTAAAAACAGCTGCGATATGCTTACAATGTTTCCTCGTTATCATTAACAATCGTAGAGCGTACAATGTTTAATTTACAATATACAGTGTAAGGCACAACAACGAGACTCTAGCTTCGATTATAGATTAATTTTTTCTATTGAGAATACTTCACGAGTCACCAATCTTCTTCTTCGAGTTTCAACTCAAGAGTTAACTTCCTGGCACTCCTGAGCTCCCTCGAGCCAGTACTCCCTTCCTTAAGGTACTTGAACCGTGAATGGTATTTTCTTATCATCCAAGAAGAACACCGTTGATTAAGTTCACAAGCATCCAAAGGCCTGCAGATGGTTTTACGTTTCTTTTCTGTTTGCCCTGTCGAATACGTCTTCTGATCTTCTGGGTGGCTCCAGTATCGGCTGCGGGGTTCAGGAACAGCGACTGACTTGAGATTAATACATGTTCGGCGCAAGCCTAGAAATGCGACCTCGTTCCGTGAATCACCAATTTTATAATAAGATCTGCCTCCCGGCTATTTCGCAACTTTATTTACACTGGGGCTCGTATTTTCACTAACTTCTTGAACGGCAGTCGTATCGCCGATAACCCCTTTGGCCGACCGTGAGACAGAAGAAAATAATCGAGAGAAGCAGGAAGGGAACCGGAGCTGATGATCTTGGCTAATCCGAGAGACTTCTGAGCTCATTAGTTGTCACTGATTATAAATGTCAATACGAT
Organism: Calameuta pallipes; assembly: GCA_030142375.1. Lineage (NCBI taxonomy): Eukaryota > Metazoa > Arthropoda > Insecta > Hymenoptera > Cephidae > Calameuta > Calameuta pallipes. Next base: position 2,762,188 of record JARQSW010000427.1, read on the forward strand.
TGTTTATATTACATTTATACCTAAGGTTGAGGTTATACCTGAACCTTTGGGACGTTTTCATTGAGATTCTTCATCTTATACGGTTTTCCTCTACACGCTGTACAATGTCAATGTCGGCTGACGTAAACTAGCTTGGAGTTAACAATTCACATAGTTTCCGTTTATACAATTTTTTCGCACGCTTTCGACCTTGTCGTTCACGAGTTTTCACAGAATCACAGTCACGTTTACAATCCGCGACAGTCGCTACGAAACAGACGAAAGTTTTAAAAATTGTCACAAATGTCCAGTCCCATTCGGATTGGTTCTCCCTGACAGTCGATTTTCAAAATTTTCTTTCCTCATCCAACAACATTACATTTCGGATCAAGAGCAACAACAATAACAGAAAATCGGTCTCGAGCGTACAAAGTATATTTAATAAAAAATCCTTGTACAGCGACAAAAATTACTACGCGATACCGTAAAGTTACTTGTGCGTCTTGAATCAGCGTCCCGGCGCCCAAGTACAACAATGCTGTATCACCCGTCGCGGGTGTAAAAACGCGTCTTGTAATCGACAGGCAAAGAGGAGGGGAAAAAAAAAGAGAAAAAAAAAATAGTAGTTCGCAAGCGCCGTTATATAAATTAGTATATTTCGGTCGGTAGTTCGACTTTTGGCCAGCAGCCAAGCGCAAGCTGAACTGACTCCGCGAGAAAACAAGAGTCATGAAACAAGGCTGTGCACGTCGCCCGTTGCGTAACAGGTAGCAGTGGGAGAAGAAATCGAGAGGGAGAACGGAGCGCGAGAAAACGAAGTAGATCCCGAAGAGTGAAACCGCCAATTTCTGCGTCAAGTGAAACAATAAAACGAGCAACTGCGTTACGCGTGCAGTTGCAGTCGCAGCTGGCACGTCGACCGTGGTCCTAGAGCGACTATGGGTACCAACCATCATCATCATCATCATCATCATCATCATCATCATCATCACCGTCGTCATTGTACGTGTCCCATTGCCATGCAAATTCCATTAACAATTGCACGCCCTATTTCTTCAACAACCCCACCGCTAGCGTCACGTCGACGCCGTCGCACTAGACTTCATAAGTGGGCGCGGGATCCTGACCCCCCCCGTGGATCCTTCGATCTGAACAGACTTCGATGATCGAAGGCGCGCGAGATCTGGCTGTGCGGAAGCGGACTCAACTCCTGAACAAATATTTGAACGAGTTTCCTGCCGTTTCTGTACTTAACGCACGGACGACCGAGAGACGCCTCTCTCTCTCCTTTACTTAGATCTAAACGTTTATACATAGTGCCTGACCTCTATCACTGCTAATTATAGATTTCCACCCGCAGTGCATACCGAAGCTACTCGCTTTAACCTACTGGCACATTTAAAGAAAATTTCATATCCTTCGTACTGCGATAACTAATTGGTCTTGTCTTTTAAATCTATATCCTTGCGAGATGCACATGGCGAACAGTCTCTTCTTTTATTAAATTGGCTGAACTCTCCTCGTGATGCGTGTGGCAAAACAATGCTCGAGCTGTGCTGTCCGCGATGGTGATTATCATGAGAGAAGAATTAAAAATCATTACTGGTATTACAATGGCGTGTCTGACGTGAGATAATATTATGAATTACATACAGGATTGAGTGTCCGGAAATGAAACATGGTCGCTAATTAATATACTGTTGGTCTGAGTTTTACTTGAGCCAAACGTGTATGTTTCAAATGACGTGTGACGACGTGGATCTGGAGTCCTCGTACTGCCTCTTCCTTGAGAAAGCTTGATAGCGTTCGGATAGACTCCTGCGGGAAAGCTTCGAAATTTGGTCAACGGTATTGATAAAAAATAAATTTCAATAATATATCTTACCAATCGCTATCAGTATTTCACAAAGAATTTTTTTTTTTTTTCTTATCAATGACGACGCCAGGGGTGGTGAAGGATTTTAACGTGGGATACGTAGCTACAGTGTGTATGATTAATATAGATGTTTTGAGATAGAGGTAGAATGAGAAAATTAATGAGAAAGAGAGAGAGAGAGAGAGAGAGACAGTGAAAGAGAGAACTTACGAGTGTAGGTCATTTGGCCCTGGTAGTAGGAAGGGAGGTACACGTGTTGCGCGTGTGGCGGCTGCCCGTACACATTCATGGCCGCCATGCCGATTTCATCGCCACCTACATCGCACGCCATCGAATAAGCTCGTTCTTGGTAAAATTCCCATAATTTTTTGTCTTCGATAATTTCTGCCTCTAAATTTTGACTTATTCACTGGGTTGTTTCACTACTTGGCAGACATCCGGCGTGTGCTCGTGTTTTAGGAAATTTTCATTTCATTTTTGTATACTGATTCAAATGCACAGAGGAACTCAATTACTTGCGTACTGGCATTCACTGAACTTGGAGAATATGTCATTGGGATTCTAGGTAGAAATTATCATTCTGATTTTGCACTCAACTATTGTTCTACCGTAACGATGCACGTTCCTTGGCGTTGCAGATAATTTAACTACTTGATTGTATTTTTATGCATTTTTAGACTTTTAGGATAACCCGTGAAAGGATGCATTTTGAGAATTTTTGAAATTTTTTTTTTTTTCTTCATACGTGTGCACGAGAATTTCAATGCGCTTGGTTAGTGGAAAGTCACGTAGATTTTTTTTTCGAGAAAATTGTAATTTTTATTTTTATCTATATTGCATAAAAAAAAGTCGTTCAGTGGCTTCTTTCGAATTTGGATAACAACCCAGCGAACTTTTGTGCTAAGATACATGCTCTTGCGAAACGAATGCAAATTCGAACGTAATAGAAGAAGCAAATAAAATTTTCTTTATAACTTAATATATCGATCGAAACAATAGTTTGGTGGAATTTTGAGAAAGGAAGTCCAAAAAGTCATTTTTGCGAGAGACAAAGAAATTCTTGGGTTTCTTGTTTCTTTTTTAATACCAGATCCCCACCCCTGTGCTAATTATACTCTCAATGGAACTGACCTACGCCAATCGATAAACTTTAAATTCGTTAACCGTGCTGTTGCACTTATTCTCGAATTCTAACTAATTCTTCGGCGTACCTACATACTTTCGGTCTTCGCGCTTTTCGAAAATTCCCGCGACTATTTATCTCTTCGGCGGGGATAGGAGATGAAACTTCAAATCGGGTAACTCAAATGCATAAGCAAACCACACGGGAAACCATGCGAGAGAATAAAATTCGTCACGTGCTTTAATCCACATGCAATTTCCTCCATATCCCTTTTGCCATGCAAAACTTAATATTGCCAATTCACTTGAAACACAAAATTACTTAACTATATACATAATAAATATACATAATCAGGACAGTATTTCCTTCTTTTTTTTTTAATACTAAAAAAAGGCAAAAACTAACCGTTCCTATTCGGCTATTCGGTTGTCATGCAAATGTGTCTTCGTTACAAGACATAAAAATAAATAATAGAAATCCTCCATGTTATTTTTGAGAAAATTCAAAAAAAAAAAAAACTTTGCCAGTGCAGTTGCGTCCCGTCGACGTCGACGCTCGTCTCGGCAGATACTATCGTGACGCAATGTTCCCTTGCAAAGTTTTATCATAAATTTTTAAGTAAAACAACAACAAAATTAACTAATGAAACATCCATTGCCAATTAATTTCACGACACGTTGTAAAATAATTTTGAAAAATTCGTAGCTTCTCCCAGCCCTTAAGCTCCTTCGACATGCCGAAGAACTTACCACCTTCGTCCTCGCTGTCGCTCATGAATGTCTCCTGCATAGATTCCGGTGCCTGCACCTTGTACTTCTCCTCGACGGTGACAGTGTGAGTCGTCGTGATGATGGTTTCGGTGACGACCTTAAGAGTCTCGACGACACTGATGTATCCAAGTTTTTGGGCAATGTCCAAAGCCGTTTGTCCATTCTGATCAAAGAGAATTTCGATAATTCAAAAATCAGGTACGTACAAGAAACATAAGATACGAAGATTTACCGAAATCAACCTTGGACCAACTTACGTTCGTAACGGCGTTAGGTTTGGCTTTGCTTCCCAGCAACAAGTTTATCACCACCGTGTGACCTTGCTGAGCAGCTTGATGTAACGGAGTATAACCAGCACCTGTGCTGCTGTCGACTGCGGCACCAGATCTCAACAAAAACCGTACCATGGCTGTTTGTCCGAAATGAGCTGCCACGTGTAAGGGCGTGTAACCAGCCTGATTAAGAAATAGAAAAAATTCATTGATAAGGATATAAAAGAGAAGACTGGAAAAAAAGTATCGACGAGCACGGTTCGCGTTGTCCATTGAGCTCGACAGTGAAGGAAAATAAGGACTATGGAAAAAATAGAGGAAACCAAGGACAATTAAGACTCTCGTTATCAATTCAGTGGCAACTGAACCAACGATGTAATGATTATCAGACTTGATCTAATACGTTTAAATGACCTGCAGCCGATTAATTACCTTAGTCTTTGCATCGATCTCAGCACCGTTTTTCACGAGGATCGAAGCCACGTTGACCTTATCCTCTTGTGCGCATAAATGTAGTGGCGTAAGACCATTCTGTAGCAAAAAATAAATCAGGCTGATGAAGTATATATGTTATTCGAAGATCGTATATAATGACAATAACTATAATTTACTGACCTTAGCTTTGTGATTTGTGTCTGCCTTGTGTTCAATGAGCAACGTTGACATATCGGTATGTCCCTCCTGTGCGCTCAAATGAAGCGGTGTGAAGCCCGCCTTTGATTCAGCATTTGCTTTGGCTCCGTATTCCAATAACGTAGTCGCAATGTCCATCTGACGTAAGAATGCAGACATCAGACACGAGTACCGAGACAGTGGAAACAAAAGTACAGATTGTCATTCGAGACAAATAGGACGTTAAATTGTTCAAACAACGTTACCACTGAAGAGACAGCTTGAAGGTGAACTTACCTGATTTTTACGAGCCGCAATATGCAGAGGCGTGTGACCGTTCTTAGCCATGGCGTGTGGCGAGGCACCCTTGTCCAGTAAAAGTAAAGCCACGTTCTGATGATCGTAGTGCGACGCCACGTGAAGCGGAGTAACTCCATTCTGTGTTAGTCAGGCAAGCAAGGACGCGACGCAATGAAAGAAAAAAAACGTTTGTTAAGAACATATAAGTTTCTGAATCCTCATAAAAAGGGTTATAAAGATAAAAGTAATTCCGAGCTTGTTTATAATATCTAGTAACGTACACATAAAGAGTTCAAACAAAAGTGATTTATTACACAAAGCCAATCATCTACCTTTCCTTGGGCGTCTACAGGTGCGTTCTTCTGCAGCAGAAGTCTGGCCACGTTCATGTTGCCGTATTTAGCAGCCAGGTGAAGTGGCGTGAAGCCCTTCTTCGTGGTGGCTGTTAGGGAGGCGCCATTTTCCAGCAATACAGACGCGACCTGTCAAGCGTCAAATTGATATAACGATTGGTCCTGAGTTCAGAGGTGATTAAAATGAACATTAAAAAAGTCACCTCCTCCTGTCCTTCCTTAGCTGCAATATGAAGTGGAGTATAAAGGTCTTTCGTAGTAGCATCCACGTCGGCTCCGTGCTGCAATAGCAACATGACGATGTCTACGTTCCCTAAGCGAGAAGCAACGTGAAGCGGCGTCTGTTCCTCCTGCAAGAAGATCCTCCGTCAATGAACGTCCTCGAGGACAACAATTCAATAAAATACAAAGAAAATAATCTGAATCTCACCCTCGCCCTGGCGTCGACCTGTGCGCCGTTCCTCAGGAGTATCCTAATGATGTCTGTCTGATTAGCTCTGGCAGCCAGGTGCAATGGCGTCTCACCCCGAACCGTAGGAATGTCTGGACTAGCTTCATGTTGTAACAAGTAGATGACGATGTTCATGCAGCCCATGAAACTCGCCACGTGAAGAGGCGTTAGCCCGGACTAATTACATGTTAAAAAGGAAAAAGAAAAAATAATCAATTATGAACCCACGTTAATTGTCACATCAATACTACATATATATTATAATCACCTCGGTGGTAGCTTCGATGCTAGCTTTATGCTTGAGAAGCAACTCGACGACCTTTATCCTATTTTTCTTGCATGCGATGTGCAGGGGCGTGAAGCCATTAAGGGCCCTGGCGTTAGGATCGGCATTTCTGTCAAGAAGAAGCTTCGCCACGCGAACGTGACCGCAATGTGCAGCTACGTGCAGGGCGGTTAAATAATCTACAGTCACTTCGTCAACGGGTGCTCGATGGTAAAGAAGAATCCTGGCAGCATCTACGTGATCCCCTTGGGACGCCATGTGTAAAGGCGCGAGACCATTCTGCGTGAGAAAGAAGATAATTAAAAAGTTTGTCAAAGAAGATGGCTCTGTTATGATCTTCTGCGGATCATTAAGGATCTAGCATGGTTATACCTTCGTTTTCGAGCCAATCGGTGCTCCTTTCTCTATGAGAATATCGACCACCTCGTGATGTCCTGATCTTGCAGCACAGTGAAGCGGCGTCAATCCGTCTCTCGTTTTCGCTTCGATATTCGCACCCTTGCTCATTAAGAGATTGACCATCTTGATTTTACCCCACTTAGCTGCCACGTGCATGGGTGTGATGTTGTGCTAATTGACAGTCGAATCAATTGATTAAACTAGTCCATAGTCCCTCTGCACGGATCTTACTGATCAATAGGATTCATTGACAGCTGTCACGTGAATATCTATTTGTATTCTTACCTTGGCAGCAAAATTGACATCGGCTCCTTTATCGTAGAGCAATGAAGCGATTCGATCGTTGCCATAATGTGCGGCTATGTGAAGTGGTGTGAATCCACTTTTCGACGTTACGTCGGGATTGTGATCGTTCTATTGACAATACAAGAACGTTATTAAAAAATAATCTCAATAAAACAGTTTTCTGCATCCCAATTCAGACCCACTTGTAAAAGCAGTGCAGCAGCCTTGCAGTCGTCCTTTTTAGCGGCAATGTGCAGTGCAGGAAGTCGTACCTTGCCGCGCGTATCGCTTTCCAATAAAACTGCAACAACCTTATCGTGTCCTTGTTGCATGGCAACAGCCAATGGCGTGAATCCGTCCTGCGATAATAAAATAAATAAAATTACGACTTCGAATAAAATAGGAATTGAATAGATGCGCGTGAAGCTTCAATAAACTAAATAAAATATACCTCGGTAGCAAGCGTCTGGTTGGCGCCTTTACTAAGCAGGAACTTGACGACGGAGTCATGATTCTCCTGCGCGGCCATGTAAAGAGGTGTGAAGCCATTTTGCGACTGTGCATTAACCGATGCGCCACGTTGCACCAGTAACTGCACAACCTCCTCTTGTCCGGCTGCGATAAAATCGAGTACTCATTAACACGGTTAATGCCTTACTGGGTTCGGATCTACTATTACTTTTACTATCACCAGCACAATTCCTATCTCCCCATAACCCACTACTGTACACGCTGTACTGATCTTAACGAGCATAAAAAAAAATACAAGAACATCAGACAAAACAGGTTTGCCACAGGGTACCATCGTCACGAACCATACAATCGCATCTTACGCATTCGCCGTAACAGACAGAAATGTAATTTCGCTTGCGAATTACTTTAACACCGGAAGCGTAGGACGCTTTCAAATATTATTATCTAAGTCGCATCCGGTCCTTGATTTTTTCTGTACATGTCTCACTGCCATTGATCTGACAGTTGGTCCTAAACCTCGTAATGACGATCACGTAAGACGCTCCCGTATGGTCCATGGAATGATCCTGAAATAAAAAAAAAAAACTAATTAGACAGTCATCAGTTACTTTTTGACTTACCAAGAGAAGCAATGTGCAACGCGGTGTTTCCTTTTTTCGTAGCAGCATCTACGATGGCGCCGCGACTCAGGAGTTCCCTGACTATTTCTAAATGACCATCCTTAGCAGCGAGGTGTAAAGCGTTTAAGCCGTTCTGGAAGAAAAAAATTTTAACAGTGGTTAGGAGATGGAGTTGACTTGGAAGGACGATTATTGATGTGTTCTTTTGGACGACGTCACGTTTCCGGTAGAATTCCAATCGGAAGCCACGGTCGTATAAGAAGGATAAAGGGTGAGGATCAAAAGAGCCTAAGAGCGAGAGTGTAGCAGAGTCCGTCTTAAAAATATTTTAATTTTCCAAAACGCGATTAGATTTTATCCCGTTTCTACCCCTTTGTGCCACTTTGATTTTCGTTTTTACCCTAAGATGTATGAAAATACAGAGGAAATTCAAAACTCGCCAAGACGGTAACTCCGTCATTTTTTGAATTTGCTCAAATTTGCAAAGGGGAACTCATTCAGAATCGAATACAAAAATTATGTATGTTAGACACTTCAACACGACAAAAAATATACATTTACATATTATACATATAACGGAATTACCCTCTTAGCGAATTTTGAAAATCCTCTGTATCTCCGTACCTCTTGGGGTACAAACGATTCTGAACAAGCTCCCGTTTTCAGATTTGAGCCAGCTCAAAAAATGACGGATTTACCCTCTTGGTCAATTTTGAATATCCTGCTATATTTCCGTACCCCTTAGGGTACAAACTAAATGAAAAGTGGTACAAAGGGGTACAAATGGTTTTAAATACATCCCTGCAAGCAGAATTTAATTTAATCAGAGTCGGGTGCTAGCGGTTTTCTGACCCACCCACCCCCATCCCGTAATTCCGAATTATTTGAGGTACAAATGTACAATGTACAAATGTATATCAAAGTGGTACAAACTGGTACAAAGAGGTACAAACGGGGTACAATCGAATCGCGTTTCGAAAAGTAAAATATTTTCAAGTCGAGTGCCAGGTTCGCATAGGTGAAGAGTTGTACTTAACTGTCACCGCTTATGGTACGTATAAAGATACTGGAATCTACAGGGTGAGACAATAATCCTGGATGTTCGTTAGGGTAGTAATGGAGGGGAATTCAAAAGTGCCAGAGGCGTCACTGAAGTGAAGTGCATCGGGGTTAACCCTGAGGCCACTTAGAAAAAAAACTCCCCCTTTTCAAAGCTTCGAGCTGCAGAGACCTCATGGAGTCTCGGTTTGTGCTCTTGGATATCAAGCGAGACACCCCTTTTGTCCGCCACAACGAAATTTAATCGCCCGATTAACCCTTGTCAAACGAAATCAAAGCAATGCCGATAAAGAAAATTATTTTTTCCTTATCGAAATTTTCCTTAGATTAGCTGCTTCCCTTTCGTCCTCAATAATCTTACATTACCAAGATGTTTCTTATTAAGTCCCCGCAACCCTTAACCCTCGGGCAGCCCTTTAAATAAATCAATAAAAAAAAAAAAAATTATTCTTAATATACTCACAGCGTTAGAAGCGTTTATGTCGACTCCGGATTCTAAATATTCCAAAACCTTTTCGAGCTGCCCCGCCCTCGCAGCCCTTAAAAATGCTGTGCTGGGATCGCTCTGTAAGAAAAGAAAATATAATTAGAATTTCAATTAATACTATTCTACGCGATCCGATGTAATATTTATAGAAAAAATTGATTACAAAATTTAAAAAAAAATGTCTTTGCTACACCCCATCCACGTGTTTCTCGCATCTTGCAAAAACAGTCTGACTACCAGTCTATTTATTATTACGCAAAGTGCCTTCTCGGTCCTGAGTCACACGGGCAGCACGCGAGGCTAATCCAAGTGCATAGAGCACGATGCATATTCATGGTAACGATACCCGCCTTCGGACAGACATTAATTGCCAGAGTGGTTCCCAAGTGCGGCAATAAGTAAGTAATAGCCAGACATACGCCATGTATACAGTACAGCATGGCTCAATGATAGATGCATATGGTTCAAGGAAAATACTATGAACGTAATAACTCCTTACGGCAGTCTCGCTAATAAAATTAATACAACAACGAAAATTAAGATAATTAATAAACTACATAATTTTAATCCAATACCTAAATTCCAAGTATGCAAATTTAAAACGAGTTACAAAAGTTGTTATACTGATTAGGGAGTTGGTGGTTGGCGTGGGACGCCGTGCAGTCTGAGCGAGTGACGTCACGGGGTGAAAATACTGACTGTTTTCTACCCTCGGTCGTGTACGTATACACATATATATATATATATATATATATATATTTACCACAGTACCGAGCGGTACAAAAGGAACTGCCAGCAACGAGAGTTGGGATTGTGAGGGATCAATAAACCCCGTGATAATGAATATTTGAAAGACAGAAAAAAAATCCAAGCCATTGTCGACATGAACGTTTGTATCAGTGATACGAGGGTTGTGATCAATGAAGCTAAATACGATAGGTACTATAAATAGCCGTCGTCCTCCAGGATACATTACGATGCCAGCATCTCGTGAGTTTATCAGTCAGGGGTGCGTAATTGCTTCTCCCTGACTTTATTTATATTTATACACGCGAAGGAAGCCAGACGGCTGTGTTTGAGAGTGTCGCCATCTTTACTACGTTAGTCAATATCAGATCCTATAGCTGTTTCGCGTTCTATTATTTTTGCAATATACAGTCTAGATCGTCTAGATTAATTACATCTATCTAATGAACGTAGGTACGTGTCATATCGAGTTATGTAACGATGTTATTTAGTCAACAAAATGGCGGACGGACACGAGAATTTCTTAGTGAACGATTCCTCAAAGGGAATGGCCATTGCGCATCGACCACTCGACGTCGACGTCGCTATGCGTCTCGCGGTTATTTCCGAGCTTAAAAATAAAAGTAGCATCTACCACTAGTAAGCATTTCTCAAATGACATCACTATTGCTAAATGTATACACAGCCATGACATTATACGATGGACAAGACTAGTCAGGAAGTACGTACTACTGACGTCAGATGTCAGAACTGCGCAACGTTTTTTTATTTTCAAACAAACTCCTCGTGTTATTCGTGGATTTTAAAACTACCGGGACTGAAAACACAGGCCGAAAGTAATTTCTAACTGGTTATATATAGTCCAGTAGATACACAGCTCTATTTCAAATTACTACTGCATACCGAGGATGGGTACGTAGACAACCTATACTACATTCGCGCTAACACGCCATATGCATTTTAACAGTCTTCCGTTAAAACCGTCTAATGCAAATGTTTAGAATAACTTCAAGAATGAATAGAAACATTGTCAGGCATTCTGTTTGTGGGAAAATAGAGAATAAAAAAAAACATTCAGCGACTCCGACTGTTTAGCTTAAGCCTGGTCCACACGTGTCCCGTCCGAATGCATTTTAGAACAATTAAAATGATCCACCCCCCATTGTTACAAGCCAATTCCCAGGTCATATCTTTGTGCGGGAAAATGATGGATGAAAGTGAAAAATTTTCGTGACGAAATTCAAAAATAAAAAAAGTAATAATTCCAATGTGAGAATAAAATATATATTTAAAAAATGGAAATCGAATATTCTAAGGATGAATCTTTGAAAAATCAAACCGGCTTCCACACAGGGATCCTCAACTCGGTCATTGTTATTATCATCATCAACGTATTCGCGTAATGTTTCCCTATGATATATACATAAACACACATATATCACGTTAAGTTGGCAGCCCTTCTTTATTCACGCTGGATAAACCCGACGATCCGATAACTCTGTTATTTATTACCATAAAGCGACGCTTCCCGGTGATTATTCGTTCCTCCAGGATATACAGGATCCTCTGGCACACGATCGCGTACCACGTTACGTATCTATGCTTTATTGGGGTTTTAATTTTTTCCACTTCTCTTCCGCGTGATAAATAAAGCTGAGTGCACAGAGAAGAATGAGAACCACTGAAACCTGTAAGTTTTCATATCCGGATATTACAAAACGTATAGTGTCGTTTAGATGGCCAGTGTGAAGGCACCATAAAGTTTTTCTCTGTAATAACCAGCCACGTATACCAATACCGAGTTCACATGAGTCCATTATGAACGAACCTTTAAATATTCTATCGTTGGATACTACGTACTATATATACATGTATAGTAAGCAGCCCAGAAATGATACCCTGGTTGACTAAATAGATACGGCAGAAAAATTGCTATATATAATTTTCATATAATTTTTACGTAATAATACTTTTTCGAATTTTTTCAAATTACACGTAATCCCTAATAATTTATATGAAATTATCAGTAATAAAACTTATTAAAATCTTTCCTCTTGGCAATTACGTTAAAAGTGGCATCCAACGTTACCGCCGTATAATATTTATCAAATTGACTATACGGTGCTTGAAAGTCACGGTGGTCTTACGGACCTACAGTACATATGTGTAATCCATATATGTAAATGTCGACACGTGTACACCATATGAGAGTGAAGTACGTATAAGGACTACGTAAGAGAACATATATACAGATATAACGGAACTGCGGCAGATATTTGATTGACGTATCAGAATCCAAGAATCAAAACGGCAATCCGAACAAGGCGTTATTTAATTACGTAAATAATTAAGCGCCATTTAGCGGGAGAGAAAAATTAAAAAAAATAAAAGTCCATTTCAAGAAAATCATCGACTCGTCAATCGAATCATCGACATGAATTTGAATGAAAAAAATTGTTTTGCATTTTCCATGGCAAAAAATTATCCAAATATTTAAAAACGTCGCAGTAGAAATTTTGAAAAAATAATTAATCGGATCCCTCAAACCGAATCCCTTATAATTCATAAACTTGACCAATCCACGACCTCATTTTCCGGGACGGTGAGGGGTTATAAATTTTCCAAAATTATATAATACTCGAAGACTGATAAATTTTCGATCCTAAAGTGCAGGGTGCCCAGGATCCTAACCACGTCCTTGGGTGATTCTCATACGTGACTATCGTGTAATTCGAGTTCAAGTGCAGGAGATACCGAAGACCTTGTGTCGCGAGGCATTGTTACGTGAACTAGACGTATCCGTGAGAAGACTTGATAGACGTAAGTCATGAGAAAATGGCGGACGGGGAATAAAGTTTTAAAAAGTTTTGATCTATGATTCGGAAAAATGCATTCCAGGGTCCGGACGGTAAGCAACGTGAACTTAGTAACAAAGGAGTCATAGATCGACGTCAGCATCAGGAATAGAGTATACGTAACAGAGGAATATTTAATCAAGGAGCATTGAGTGTATATATATATATTTATATATATATAGAATTATGAAAACATTGTTTATCACTGATGTCATCCATTATATCAATGTAGGCACAAGGAGGTGGATATTCAGAGGTACAGGTAATATCTGTATATACTGTGTATAGGTATTTACAGATACAGATATACGTTATATAGATATACGTTATATAGATATACATGCTCATTGCTATTAGTGATTCACTATGTAGATTTACATGATCAGCCGTTTGAACGTACAGCCAGGTCTATTTTCGTCGCCTGACAGCTATTAAGGATGTTGAGTAAGGTCGACCTGACAGCTGTCTCCTAGGTACCTGTCCAGACTCCACGAGTAGAGGGATTTTATAAGAGTGATAGGAGACGGAAGATACGAGGGAAGAATGAGTGTGAGAAAAGGGTATGAAAAAAATAAAAGATTTTGCTGGCACTGGTTTCTCGAGCTACTGGAGTACCCTCGAGTCCAGCATCTTCCGGTGACAACGTCCGTCTGGATGGTGGGACCGGATACTGAAGACGCCTGCGCGGACACCTTAGGATTCTTCGCTGTGGGACGACGTGGCTTTAAATTATTCATACGACTATTTGGAATTTTCTTTTGCGCTTTACCGTAACAGGGACGACCTAGCACGACCTGGTGAACGTATTCCGCTTGCCTTTATCTCTTTTCCAGGACACAGACAGACGGTAAACACTTTTTTTACCAAGGGAGTCTCTTCGAGGCTGCTGTGGCATTTTTATACGTATTGGGAACTTTGTAGACCTTTGGGATGCACTTGATGAGTTCGCGATGTACCGGGTGAGTCTTGGTGTATTTGACTGTGACTGGTACCGGATGGATACCGATGAACTTTTTTGATGGGGCATGTTGGAATTTTTTTTTATTTTTTAAGGATTTTTTGTGAATGTTGAAAAAACTAATTATGGCGGACACGGGAGTGTACTGAGTTTGGGATGTTTTTTTTAATTTGGTACAGGAAACACGGCTGGACGGTTCCTGGCGTGCAGGAGTACCTGTCGGACGCCTGAAAATTGGTCTCCTCAGAGAGAACCATGGCTAACGAGAATTTTGCTTTTTGGGGGAAAAAGGAGGAAATTTATCATTGTTATAAAGATCTGTAAAAAAATCAATAAACATTGAAGATAATCATAATGGAGTGGAATGGCGTTTATTTAATTTAATTAAAGTGCCAATACACGAGAGCCAGATGTTATCGACAATTTTTCAAAGAAATTATTCGAATTCTCGAAAATATCTGTGACTAAGTTTGATACCTTCGGCCGTATTTCCGAATACGACAAAATTGTCAACTTCCAGTATTTCGACAATTACAAGAGTCCAACATCGCGGTCAAGGCTAATTGACATAATTTTAACAATTGACGTTCATTGTTCCTACACGTTGTTACCCATCATGCGACAACCCACTCTTCTCATTCTCAGATATCCATCTTCCCCAAGTGACATACCATCCGCCATAAGGGTCATCAGCTTGCAGTGGTAACTCTGCCTATTTCCTACATGAATCACAGTCTTGGAAAGAGTTCGTAATGGTCGACAAGTCTGAATAACATTAACAAGATCAAGTCTGATAAGAAAAACGTCATGACTAAAAAAAAAAGAATTTCGAATATGGCAACCAAAAAAATTCAAAGACCCTAGGATCAATAATTATTTTTCGTTAATATTTATTTATTAACTAGCAACGAATTTCATCATTAAAATTAATTCTCGTAGCTCAATAATAACTCCCCAGTGCAGATTAATTATTTTTTATTGGTCATCGATACACTGTGCTAACAAAATGGCGTCTTTACGGCCCCCACACGAGTACCAGTGTTACGAAAACTAACGCGGAGTTGATAATGTCGGGAAAAGAAATGCTATCAGGATGATATGTATGGACCGACGGGATATGAAATTCAAAAGGTTTTATTATTGACCGTGGACGCCATACAGCGGCATGGAGTTAACGAATGCACTGACCCCGTCATTAGCCCAGTAATCACAGCACGATAAGTCCGCAATGCGTTCCGCGAATACATCGGCATTTTCTACGCTCGTACAAGAAACTTCGTGCAAAAGGATTGTTTGGAATTATTCATAGAGAAAAAAAAAAGATTGCTTCATCACGATATACATAGACCGTTTATTGATCCCATGTATATAGTCTGGCTCAATTTTCAAGTCGGTCCTTATACGTTATACAAATGTATTATGCCTTTACTGTATGGATACCAATAATCTTCCTTACCGATCGGAATTTCAAATTTTCATTTAAAAAATTTCTGTGCTATTTCATACCCCGAATACAATTCCAGAATTAATATGGAAATCCGATTGAACTCGTTATAAACCCACTGGTGGAGTTAAAAAAAATGCCTATACACATAGTCGATGATAACCTCGGATAATAACAGAGAACCAGGGTCTTGTGCAATTTTTCTATTCTTTTCTTTTTACACTACGCTGAATTCAATCGTGGCTGGTTTACTCATTGCTGCCGGCAACTATTCTTAATTGCTACGTTTCCTCGTCGGTCCCATCCGCGTGCCAGTAACGCAACCAGCGATTTTACTAGCGTTGACAGCAATGCCATATAGCAATTTCCGCGACAAGATTCCACGCTGGCTTATAGCGCGTTGTGAGCGAGGCTAGGCGTGTTAGACCCCATTTAAATAAGCTAGAGCGACAAGCGCGCCTCTAGCGGCAAAAGACGGCAGCGCCGTTGCGCTCCGAACGAGCATCGCGCTGCATAGCTATTCTAGAAAATTGCAATTCATCTAACGAGCAACCAATTTACAGGAGCGCTTTTACAAAACCAACTAAATTTTCGTATCAATCGGTTCCTTTACAAATCAATTCCAAGTCGTAATTCGTTAACATAAAAAGTCTCTAATTAATACACAGACCCACGCACGATTTAACATCGATCATAACGACAAGTGCATCCTCTATGCATCGCGTATGCATCCAACGTGCAGTAACGATAATATCTACCACTCATGTAACATACATACGTCACTGCACAATTGTCGGCACGACAAGTCACTACTCCCGGTAGTAGTTCTACATTCGTTGCTTAGCGACAGCAATTAGCTGAATAATTTATTTAATAGCATAACAGTACAGTGGTACAGACGGATAGCGTGTAAGAATGTATTCAGGATCCTCTGCCTGGATGCAATTAAAGCAGTCCTGAAGAGATTAAAAAAAAAATAATCCAATATAATCCCATACTCGTTATCAGACATATCAATATCCTACGATATAAGATATAACTCAAATTTATTTTGATCTCCCATACGCCTGATGCACGTGTAGGATGCTATGCATTTATCATATACGTTGTACAAGGTTGTGAAATAAGCTACGTCCATCACATTTGATTTTCCCAACCGGAATTATTGCATAATTTAGGGCTGATTTAGGACTAATTTTGGAACACATATTTGTTTTTAGGGCTCACCCCCTTAGAGGGTGGATGTGTTGTGGACTCAGCTTGGGTCCTGGCTGGGTCCACCACACTCGTTTTCTGGGTGTTATTTTCGAAGGAGTGGTCCGATTTAATTGCGACCAGGCGCATTCGACAGCCCTTAAAAAGTCCAAAAATATGACGTATGATAAGTTGAGGTTATCATTACAGGTTCGTGAGAACGAGTGTGGTGGACCTAGGTTCACCACAGATCTGGGTCCAACC
>JARQSW010000427.1:2779095-2839266 GCA_030142375.1 Calameuta pallipes
TTTAAGAAGTCCAAAAATATGGTATATAATAAGTTGAGGTTACCATTACAGGTGAGTGAGAACGAGTGTGGTGGACCCAGCCAGGGCCCAAGCTGGGTTCAACACACATCCACCCCCTAAGGAGGTGAGCCCTAAAATCAAATATGGGGTCCAAAATTAGCCCTAAATTATCCCTAAATTACGCAAGTGTTCCGGTTAAAAAAATCAAATGCGGTGGACCCAGCTTATTTCACATTGTACAAGCCACGTGTGAACACGACTAGACGATAAATACCATTGTAAGTATCAAGAATGTGGGATAATCTGTCCATAGAAAATAAATATTCCAGTAGCAGGAATTTAATTAAATAAATAATACGTTTCCCTAAAACTGGGTAGATATACCAGCGGAATCCCAGGAAGACTCAACAAAGTGTCGAAGAAGGGACGATATACGAGGAAAGACGTAGAACGACTTTGTAAATATTTCGTCTGCCGGCGTGGTAACAATGCCTCCCTGGATACGAGTATAGTAATCACATATATGTATATACGAAGTGTAACACGATGAAAGAATAGCTAAATGGTTTATAATGTTTTGTACGGAAGCCCTGAAGATCCAAACGTCTATTTTCACGGGAGAAATTAATGGCGGGCTATTGAACGTTTTTCAAAACACATACGTAAAGTTGTTGGTTACGTCGTGAATTTTAGCAACGAACTCGTTACGCTGATACTACCAGGCGTTGGAAGATTCATTGAAATTGATCAGTTGCCGATTAAAATTACTAATCGTAGACAGATTGCGTGTAAGAATTGATTACGACCGTGTTTACAAAGTGTGGGAAGGAGACTGTGTAGTGTGAACGAAGGTCCGTGAGATCAGCATCGAGAAGCGTCGGCGGATTGTGAGGTAGAGGAT
This sequence comes from Calameuta pallipes, assembly GCA_030142375.1. NCBI lineage: Eukaryota > Metazoa > Arthropoda > Insecta > Hymenoptera > Cephidae > Calameuta > Calameuta pallipes. The sequence continues at coordinate 2,779,997 of JARQSW010000427.1, forward strand.
GGCAATTATAAACCTGTATTATATTACAGTCACTAGTATAAATAGCACTAGGAGGACGCGGAACAAGGCTTACGATATAGCGTCGGACGACGCCTACGCGCCATGCTGGGATTTGACCTGTCAAATCGACTGCGGGGCGGAGTGAAGTTAACTGGTTGTAATGCAGGACGTTCGAGAATGGTGCGATAACGAGCTTACCCTTGGTAATTGAAGAAATCGGCAGAGCCATAGGGTTGGTAGAGCTGCCAGAACCGAGTGGGAATTTACCTGCGTAGAAGTTTAAATGACAGGAGGTTGGTACCCGTCGTGGTAAGGGTTCGTTGACTGCTGGTGGAAGCGTAGCTAACTCGGAAGAAGAAAGGTAAGGTCGGTCGCGAAGCGTGACCGAGCAGCCGTGGCTGTGAGTTTCCATGTATTTATGGGCGTGAGACGACAAAGAGCCCACGCGACAAGGGATTTTCGAGGAGACAGCGACGACGGCGGCGGAGGCCATGACAGCCGGTGACCTAGAAGACTGCGAGTGTCGTGCGCGAGACTAAACAGAATAAATAAGTGTGGGCAAAAAGGACTCTGACAATTGGTTTGCGAGTATAATAAGAATTATTACGAGAGAATGGCGTATGTAGGGTTCGTAACGCGTCTCGACAGTTTCCCTTTTAGCACCTTCATTGAATCAAGTGCAATCGAATGAATGGAGAGTGAATTCACTGCGCATGCGCAGTCGCAACTGACACTGGTTAAACTTGACCCAAAGAAGAGACTCTGTCTCTTTACAATATATAATATTCATGAAATCCTGACATGATGAAGGTAAAATCAACACGATATAAATATAATATTTACATTCGAATAAATAACTAATCTATTATTACCATACGAAAAATCCCAGAATCCCCTAGGCATGTCCCGAGAGACACCGTGCACAGGCAGTTTTAAGTCTCTTCTATAGAACTTGACTAGTTCTCATTTCTCATTCGAATTCCTTTCACACGCTGTATAACAGTACAACTTACGATTACGTTATTGTTATCGTAGTCGTGCACAGTCAGTTACGTTCAATCGGACTATAGAAATTAATAAAGAGATGCCAGTAACGTTCAACTGTCTCTCTCGCAACACTGACTATACATAACCTCACTTATGTCCATAGAAAATCTTTGGCTTACATACGGACTCTAATAATATCTCATACGAAATTGTAGTTCAACGAACGATACTATAGAAACGATGTGGTTACAGTGACTGCGAGGAAGCTAGCCAACCAGTAGACGAGGTTCCTGTTCTTAATTACATAAAGGTACCTTGCTCCAAGTTCCAACAGTTTTCCTACGAGTATAGTCATACAAGCGTCAAAGGATCATCGACCTGTTACGAGCAAGTGCAACCGATTGCACAATCTACAATCTCGTAATGTAATATTTATTTACAATTATTGCGACAACTGAAAGCGTGTCGAGATAACAACGTTCGATCCTTTCCCAATGAGTATCTATCCATTGAAAAATAGTTGAATGGAGAGGATCGGGGTCATTTTTATCAGAATCCTTAACCCAGTGAGTACGAGGGTCAAAGGTCAGAGTACTACGATAAAATGTAATTAGATACAGACTTCTAAATAGAGGCTCGACGAGGATGACAGAAATTAAAATGGCGACCGGTACCGCATATACGTCTTTTCTAGGTTAGGATTATCATGACTCCAACGTGTCCCAGGAGGCATTTGAAATCGCCATAAATCTTCGAGTCGCCAAGTAAACTTGCATCATTCGAAAACGATCTCAGGACGTGGACGTTGTCCTAGACCCGCATGTATAGATCTACGCTAGAGTCACGTCGAGACCCCCGTCGTTCCAGGTAGCCTGCATTTAAGCTCTACCAAGCCTTGGACGTTTACATAATAGGAGAGAAGGTAAACATCGCCATAGCGTCATCCAATCGTGTCGTCTGTCATCGAGAGAGCGTTTATCGAGTAGTAGCAGATTGATTGGACGAGCGTGCCAAAAATTCAGGGGTTGATCGATCGATCATCGATCCCGAGGTCATCGTGATTTATCCCACCCTATATATATATACACACGATCATGAAGAATCCAATTAGACGATTCCCGTAGGAGTTCACTGAGGTAACAATAAGATTATTGATTGGAGCAAATCGTAGTTTGTAATAGGTTAATTAATTTCATCCAACATTCGTAATTAACGTAAGCACTAACTAACGCGTAGATATAGATTAGAGTAATAGAGTAGAGTAGAATAAAGAGTAATTTTATTAATATTCATTTTTTCTATAAACATCCTCAGTCTGTTCGTAGAAGATAAATTAGACAGTACGTAGGCACTAATTTGTCACTACGCTAATTCTTACTTGCACAGAGCATTACCAAAGGACTCGACCTTGCGTGAGCTTTTAAGCTCTGACAATTGAACCGGGCGAGTGTAAACGTTAGCAAAAAAAAAAAATACCTACGTTACCATGAAATTTCTGTATAAGCTCAAAGTACCTGTCGCCAAGTCCCCAAAGGAAAGTTAACTTTTCTTCTAGTACTGTTAACAGAGTTAAACGACCACCCGTCGCCCGAGTAGTTTCATTTTAGACAAACGTACCACCAGCATTCGAGAAACAGTGCTATTTTCGGATAGTGGGTACAATGGAGTGTATAGATAGAAAAAAAAAAAAATTTCACTCATAATGAGATACGAGATGATAAAAGAATCGATTCGTATCAGAAAATTCATTAAGCGGGACAGGTCGTGGCAAAAGTAATCGCTTTGACGCCGTTGGGATAGTCACCGGATAATAGGGTCTAGGTTAATCTATTTTAGTTTTGAGCCTGAGTCCCGATCCCGTCGATAAGCCAGACGTGCTTCGTGTACTCGCCCACAAGATTTACCGATTCACCCATACAGTACACGATCCCCGTCGCATCCGTTCACCTTCGTACGACCCACGTGTAGTCTGTAAAACGATCTAAAAAAAGAGGCAATAAACCTCCAACGTGAAATAATCCCATACGATTGGGTGAAAAAAAAAAAAACGTAAAGAATAGAAGGACGTGACATTTTAGTCTAAATAATTATAGTCAGTGACATTTGCATTTTTACCCTCGATAAAGACGGTGGGAATTAGAAAAATTGTAATGCAAAAAAATTCAAAAAAAAAAATACTTTTTTCTTCTTATTGATAAGCGCGCTACGTTTATTTAATTTATTCACCTCTAAGTGGAACATCGGACAGAATAGTAGTTCCTTAGTCGTTAGTCACAGCTACATTGAATACAGCACTCTAACGAGTGCTCCCTCGATGAAGTGAAGACGTGACAAACGTAAATGCCCACTGTTGCCACGTATACTAAATAAAAATAATAATACCTAATTCCTATAAGATTCTAAATTGTCAATAGTGGCTACGTGCTTGCTTATAGTAACCGTCCCGGGCATTATCTTGATGAATTATTGCGTTACGTTTAAGTTCGGCCTGAAAGCAGGCGAAGGCTAGTGAAAGGCGTAGTTCACGGCCGGTCCGTCGCGTTACGGAGTTAAGGCTACCTGAGGACTTGGGATTCAAGTAGTAAACAAAAGATTCGTTAGGGCGTCAGACAGAAATCGGCTGCTGCCACGGAGCATGAAAAAACGGGGGTAACCGTCACGATGACTTTGGTGGTATTTGAAATATTTTCTTGAAAAAAAAAAAATATATAAATACACTCAACGTCTGGGCCTCCGTATTTCGTAGAACCGACAGAAGCCAATGGAGCGACGATTCCTACCGGTATTTACTAAAGGCCGATACACACGTTTCGCGTCTCTGCTAAAAAGAAAATATGTTTTCGTTACGGTGACAGCGACTACAAGATGGCGGATGACTGGTATAGTACATGCCAAACAGATACGTTGGTCTTTCCTCCCCGTAGCTATTCTACGTTAATGGTCCTTACGTAACTAGCGTATTATGTATAGGGAATTACGTCATGTCTCGTTGTGACGGCATAACGCATAAATGACCAAGTGTTTGTCATTGAATTTATCAGGTGCCTCATTCGCTGACTCGACTGCCCGCTTTCGCGCTGTAATTATTGACTGTAAACGACCAACCAGTTTGTGTGTATATTTTCTTTCGAAGAGCTCAAAATCTCAAGCTATTCCACGCGTGAATATTTTTCCTCGCAAACCGGTTTTGCTTGGGAAAAAACATTGGTACGAAGAAGAAAAAAAGTGAGAGTGAACGGACGACTCATAGAAACCGAAATAGGACCTAATGATTTTTTGGCATTGAAAACAGGTTAAATCCTACCGGCGTCCGATCTGGGTCACGTAAAATTCGCCTATTTGGAAACCAAGCAAAGCTGTTTCCATTTGAAACAGATTTTTACGGGCGTTACGTAATCTCTCTATGCACCCAGCGTGAATATAGGTTAAGGACGTGGACGATAGTCGTTAAGAATGAAAAGAGAAAAAAAAAGCCTACACTAACGCTCGTCCTTCCAGTCTTGTCGCGTCGGACGCATGTAGGTCGTCTTGCTGGCGAACCAAAGCTCGTCGCATTGTCGTCTGACGCGTCCATTTCATTAGTGCTTAATTAAACGTCGCCAGCCCGGCAGCGGGGAGTCCGAAGTTAGTCAAAATAACAACCGTAGAGACGGCAAAGTTGGTAAAAACGAAATAGTCTCCAGTGAAAATTTTTTCCAAAGAATTATTGTCGCGCGATCTTAAGACAAAGAAAATCTCGAGTAAATCCGAAGGAGGTCGATCCAGAAAATTCGTAGACGTAGAAACGAGCTCGAGCAATGATAAGAAAAAAAGGCTCCTAAAGAAAGATTTATAGCCACTCGATTCTCGTAACTAGTAATTCGCTTGACACGCATAACCTCTGACCTATTACGGAGATGTGAACAACTGGGCCAATCTGCCTGTTCGCCCTAGTCGTAGTGTTACTCGATGGCTTTTCTCTGCGACGTAACGAGGTTCACCGTGACATGAGGTTAGGTTAGGTTTGTCGTACTCGAACCACACGGTACAACGGTCGACATAAATTTGTCCAATTAACGAGGAAATAACCGATTTCCCATAACCTGACGATTGAATTTCCCTGAAAAAAAAGAAAGGTCACGATTCTAAGGGGACACTGCGGGAATCACTTGTAAATTGAGCTAGTGATCCAATTTGCCAGGAATCCATGGCACGAAACTCGCCCGACGTAGGTCGATGGAGAATTTCAACGCTATGAACGGAGCTTAAGGACGTATAAATAACCAGGTCAAAGAAGGACTCGACATTCCGTCGGACGGGGATTATTGCTCGTCGATGTTTGCCATTCTTCGTGGACGCCTCGACCTCGAGCATGGGGCGTTTGTACGTAATAGGTAAAAAAAAAGTGAAGGAGGGGAATTATTTTTCCGCGTTAATGAAGAAAAACAATAATTAAAAAACGTCCGACGAGATTTATTCGGAAAATTTATTTGAACCAGCTCAATCAGTCATTGATATACAGGGTGAGTTATCCTAATCTCCGAATTTGGTATAATTTCTCCGTATGTATTAGGTGCGTCATTCTCCAATCAGATTAACCGCAACTACTGGCAACAGAAATCTGTCGCGCGGATCAGTACCTTAAAATTTTGATAATACGATATCAAGGGCACTTTGCCTATAGGTAATCGGATTGGAGAATAGCGCACCTAACATATACGGGGGTTCCCCCCAGATTCAGAGTCTATGATAGCTCACCCTGTATATATATACGCATACGACCAATAAATACCATATATCAAAAAAGCGGTAAATTTGAATGGACAAAAAATCCCCCCCTAAATAATTCTCAATAAATTCGTTCCGTGCTATAATAAAGTTTTTCTGTATACTACACATAGCCTCGTCTTTTTTCTATCCTAAGAAAAGCAGCCTTTGTCACTGAATCCCCACGGCAATCTTCCCCATAGAAAAGCAACATCGCTCCAGGGTATAAAGCCTTGACCCAGTAACCTGCAACCCGGTTTCTCAGCACTACGAAATACGTTCCCTCGGAGTCCTCCGGGTTCACGTGACTTCCCGTTCAGAATCAGCCGACGAAAATCAATGCAGTCGAAGTTCGACGAAAGAAGGAACAATACGAATTATTGAATACGATACTTTTTCCAGCGAATTATATTCCATTAAAAAAAAAAAATCAACGAGTTCTGCAAAACGCTAAAAAAAAACCTAAATTGCCATCTGTTTTAATTAAATAATATTTTTTTTAATTCATACCGTGCGATTGCTGTTAACGGAGAAAATAGGAAAAAAAAAATTATTAAGGACTTCAAAGCAGAGCGAGGATACTGTATTGCGGGAGGTAATATATAGGTATATGGTGTGCTAAGATACAGGCATGGTGTTGTATGTGGGACAAGCAAGATGGAGGACCGAGCTTCGGGTCGATATGAACGCGGCAACGCTACTGCCGCAAACTGCCCGCCCGTTTCGCCCCTGTTCCATCCCCGTTCCCTGTTCCCATTCCCACCGGCGTTCCTCCTCTCCGATTCCGTCGTTCCCTTAAACCCCCTTTCGTCACCCCGCCGACACCACCGTCGCTCACGCGTCTCTTCCCTCTTATTCTCCACCGCACCCGAGACTCCCGTTTGCGAGAAAAATTTAAAAAAGGCAAAGAAAGAAAATTTTTTAAATTACAGATACGAAACTTTCAAAAATTTTCTATTCCCATCTCTACTTGTCAATAACGCATCCTGGTATTATTAAAGCAAAAAATTATGGTAATTTTCTAATAAACCCCCGATAGACCCTTTATAAAATATTAATAATCCCATGACATCTTGCGTACAGCTAATAAACTAACGTATACCTTCGTACTGTATTTTCTGTATACATTATTTTTATATACGAATGCCAGATCGATCGCGTGCAATTATTTTTGCATAGTGAAAGAAAAAACAAATTATTGAAATTGTATATCCAGTGAGTGCGGTATTGCCTGTAGTAAAAGGAGACGAGCCGGCATAGTTTTTTTTTTTTCAATGCAGAAACTAGTCTGCACTGCACATAACCTACCTTGGATATAAACCGCGGTCTGTACTTGTGTTCAGAACGTTACGTGCAGAAAGAATAGATACCTACAATATATGTATATATATACAGTATAAAAGGTATGCTGTACCAGCATATGAATTAATTCCAGACAAATTCCATTGTAAAAAAGGAGAGCCATAGAGAGTAAAAATGGCGGAAAATTCAATGAAGGTTATTGGACCGAAGAAAATAATACGGAAAATCTTAGTCACCATATAGACAGACAGAATCGTTAGAAACCTGCGGATCCGACTATATGTTTCATAACGGGTCTCCCGCAGCTCCGCATTACCACTGGCTGCAATCCTCGCAGTAGTTTCGAGTAGCTGAAACGACCAGTACACGATGAAAGCGACCTGCAGCGAGAGAGAGAGAGAGAAATGTGCCCTAGGATGTTCAATAACGGCGTAGCTAAGCTAGCAGGGCTATGGACGTTAAAATATAATAGCGAAGCTTTCCTTATTCTGCGGTCGTAGCGGTTACAGAGTGAACATAGCCGCACGCGGCCCAGTGAGCTTTCTACGATATCTACTAGTTCGATGAGCAGCCGCCTGGCGGCGCACGCAGGAGAATTAAATAAGTGCGCAGGAACAAAAGAACCTTTGTGCATCCGCAACGAACGTTTTCACAGGGGCATTGCTTTGGAAAAAAAAAACCGCTGCACTTCTCGTTTCAGTAGTCTTGACTTGCCGCTTGCATTGTATCTTTTCTCGACGTTCTTTCTCGTATTTCTAAAAAACAAGTGAGCCAGCGTATTCTACTCTACTTCTTTCTTCTTCCCTAGATTAGATAATGTAATTTAAGATACTTCGCTTGGCAGATGCCTCGAGTTACCTCGCTCTGAACCGATTCCACAGAAAGCTTATTGCAAGACTCTAACTTGCTCGAAATAATTAATTAATTACAAGAAACAATGGTGCGCTGTATCACAAGTGATTGGAAGCCACGTAAACAGACAGACAGTGGTTCGGGACTCGTTGAAAACAGTCGGACGTTGACGCTTCGATAATTCAAATAAAACAAGGCATACCAACAGCGTAGCATGGAGGTATGTAAATGGGCGGGAAACAAGAAAAAATTCAAATTGAACGTTTATTCAATACTTATCGCTGGGTCACTTAACCATGTGAGGACTTAGCCAACTGGTCGTACCTTAGACAAACGCTATCGATCCCGTCTACGTTATTTAGGTTGGCGCCCTGGAGCGCGCACGAGTTCTCGGTATCCTTACAACCTTATATACAGAAAAGCTATCAATCAACCAATGTCAATCGGCAGGATTTACATTCTGGCTCTGACGCGAGAACACAGCAAAAGGGAATTATAATCTGAGCTTGTCGGACAGCTCACTGATTAGACCCCGATGCCAGAAAGTATCTGAAGCATCGGCAGTGGCCGGATTTTATAAAATATTAGTCAAACGGCCACGCGCTATTATCGTATCGATACTCGATCGATGCATAACCCCTTTTATCGCAAGGAGAAAAACTTCGATTAATCGATCCGATTGATACCACGATCTTTGATTCTGATCTAGTGAAGCTGATTCAGGCTTTTTTACAAAATCAGATACAGATCGTCATGGTCAGGGTCATCATACGCATGTGAAAAACAAGATGGCCGCGATCGGTGAAAACTTAGAAGCAACATTATAATAAATCGTTCAGCGAGCCCAGGTAACGATCAATGCGGCTCGTCGCAACCATAAAGCAGAGTTCACAACAAAGTGCGTAAGCTTCCACAATGCCAAGGCATAAAAGAGCAAAGTGCCCGAGGCCATGGTTACTATAGTGGATTGGCTACTACCGGTAAGCACGAGAGAGTTGCGTAAGCGGCAAAGGAGAGAGACGGGAGATGAGAGTTGTTGCCTGCAGATTCGTGATCTCATCGCTGGTAAAGGATTCAGCTTACGCATCAGACGTGGATTGCGACACAGTACCAATGTGGGTACACGCATCATGGCCTGAGCGACAAATAGCAATGAGTACAGAAAGTGGGGGGGGAATGTATGGAATTATTAAAATGGAGAATTTTGAAAATTAATTTTTAATTTTTTTGCAAATTTTTTCATATAAAAAAAATATTCGTCAATCGCTCGTGAAAACTTTTACGGAGAAAAAAAAAATTTCACTGAAGGCAGATCCTCATGGGACGCACGAACGATGCAGTAAACTGTCGCTTTCGTGAAAACGCTGCTACCTGCTACGCCGCGATAAATCTAGAGCCAAAGCGTCAAGCCGGCGTCGCGAGTGTCTATGTAGGTCATACGGGCGAGCATTGCCATTTAACGTCGCCCTATGGAAATGCGGCATTATTCGGTTTGCCGTAGGTACAATTTTACAGTGCGATACGCCCCATTAGACGTCGCGTGTGATGGGAACGGCGCGTCGCGACGTCCCGCGTCCTTTGTTATTACCAGAAGCGCTCCGGGGACTTTGGATGCACCAATGATGAAAGAAAAGTAGCGGAGAGAGACACGCTTTCACGAGAAACCGGAAGTAGCTTGAAATACGTTCGAATAGAATTTTTAACGGAAACAATTGTATAAGACTCTTTCGCTCTGCGACTCAATGTTTTTTTTTGGCATTGCCAGGTTAAAAATTGAGAAAAAAATTTTTTTTTTTTAAATTGATCTTAATTATTCGAATGCTCGAACGTTACGCACCGAGTATTTCGGACCTTCCGGACTTCTTCGTTCGGCTCGTAACGACAGTTACAAAAGGATTTCATTTTTCTTCGTACAGCACTTGCTTTCTTCCCAATACTATATATGTATAGTATATACATATAGTAATAATGTACAGTACAGTCCGTTCAAAAACCCAAATATACAGTCTGCGGCTGACTTCAGTTTACTAAAAATATCCAAGCATCCTCAAGCGCTGTACATAAATATATCATATATTACTATATACATATATAAATTCCCATATAATACATAAAGGGCATATACGCGCTTCGGCGGCGCAGAAATATACTAAAATCCGCATTCTGGGTGATTACTCGCGGCTGGCGTGTTTATATTTCTAAATTCGTAATATTACGTGGCTGCCTCGACGCGCGCCGTGAAACTTCCACAAATTCCAAAAATACGTAAATACGCGAAGATGGAGAAAGAGCGTGAGGGTCGAGTGGGGGTGGGAGTGGAGACGTTGCGAAAGAGACGAAAAATGCGTGAAAAATTAATTTCACAGCAACGGCTGTCCTTGAGCACTGCCAATCAATGTCCCCGAAATCTCTCTCTACTTATGTTAACACTTCTCACACTTATTTTACAGGCTATTAGAGTCATTTACGAAAATTATACGTTAAACTGTTGGCTATACGAAATTCAGCAATAACAAACTCCCATAAGGTAACCTATGGCTGCTAATGGTCCGTTACAAGATTCGCCACTTTTATTATACATATAATACATATAGCAATACAATAAATAAATATATATATATATACACCATGCGTCTGAGACACCTGAGCCGAATCGAGATCGTAATATAAACTCGGCTCGTGTTCCAACTATATATATATATATATATGGTGATGTAGCTGATGAACTTTAAATCTATCGGGTGTACAAAGAATGTGTATGAAAATACATCACTAAAAAAATAATCGTCACTGTGTATATGAAGAAAAAAGTAACTTTTAATAGCCACGTGAGACTAATTAAAAAATTTAATAATACATTTTTTAACACAGTGTAATTACAGACATCGGACTCTATTGGTGTTTCGATTAGCTTACTGGGTCACCCCTTATTGTTAGAGACAATTATGTCATAATCATATACCTAAGCTGGCGTCCAAGTTCTAACAATATAGGTATCTGACAATAATGGCACGATAACGGTGCGATAATTCAAGTAATTTCTTTCAACAGTTAATTACGTGGTATCCCGTGTGCTTATGCATTTAGTTGAAGTTGTAATTGTGCGATATTTTTTTTTTTTAATTTTCTAATTACACTTCAAGGTAAATTTGGTGGGTGCGTCGCGAAGAGGTTAGGTTAGGTCGAGTGCTTTAACTGCAGAGTAATTTTTCCAGGAACAAAAATATTCAGTGAAACTCTTCGTGACTGAAAATGACTTTCGTTAGGGCTGATAACGGACGACCCTGAGAAAAAAATGGGTAGTCACGATATTCAAAGCCTGGCTAACCTCATTTTTTTTAAACACGATATTCTAATTTCGAAAATCCCACAAGCGTTTCGTATACGAATTTATATCCGGATTCGGCGATAGCAAGCATTTTACCCACGCTGGCGCCAAGATAGGTTAGAAATAAAATCCGAAACGGTCAGAAAGGATATATAAATCTCGACGGCAAGAATCAAATTTGAAAATCGCAAATCGCATAATTAACCCAGCATGGTACAGAATAAAATGATTCGATGAAAGTTGAAATTTCCAAAAATCACTTTTCCTTTTTTTTATAATGCACCTTCGCTATGTTTTAATAAGCACCTGACATTTACTCGTTTCCTAGAAATCGGTCAAATCTGAAAATTAAACGCATAAAAAACTGCTTGGGTTTCGTCGCTTGTCACGCATATAGTTCCTTAGGAAATCCCTCGCGCCTCTTTACCTCAATACCAAAAATAAATCCGTACAACTCGATTCATTGTTATCCAACGAAAGAATGAAAGAAGGATTAAAAAAACACCCCAGTACGAATCGCCGTTTATATTTGCCGTGATTGAAAAAAAAAGGCGTGATATCCGTCACACGTAAATGTCTACCAGGCGATGAAAAAAAGAAAACATTTACGTAAATATTTATAAAAATCGCAACGCTCCTCTCTGACGACCGGATGGATCGCAGCTTTAAGCTCGACTATCGATAGTTACGGACACGTCGAAGAATATTCGAAACATCAACGGAAGCCAATTGAATACGTCGCCCGTTCAGTATACGGGAAGACGATCTAGTTTCATATGTGTGTGTGTGTGTGTGTGTGTATATCTGAGGGATCGATTTAATTAATTTTTCAAGGCATAGAATATCGAGTATCTTGAGGGTTAAAACAGAACTTTAAATTAGCTTGATGTCTGCCCTAAGGGATCCTTACCCCATGAACGTGATATTTCTGTATCGTTTACCCCATGGGGTGACCTTCTAGATTGCACAGGGTAGACTACCCCAAACGAAACAGGCTGGATAAGTTAAGGGGTATTAAGGGTAAGGGATATAAGGGGTAACCCTGTCTCTTTCTCACGGTCCGTATAGTGTTATAGAGGTGGAATAAAATGGCAGACAGAGATAGAGAGAGACTATATATATAGGCACACATACGTAAAGCGAGAAACAATGAAGAGCAGCCGCAAATGGGGTAGTCCGCCATTAAGCAGAGATAGGAGGCGACGAGAAACGCTTTCCAAAAGCTGCCAGCGAGTGTACGGCTCACCCAGTATAAATAGTTAACACATGAGAAGCGCGATGCAAAACTGCACAGACCACAGAGGATGTACTTCGCGTCGTGGAAAATGTTTAAAAAAACCGGTAGAAATGTGAGTGGTTGGAATAAAAGAACCGTGAAAGAGAAAGAAAAATATCACTAGAAAAAACGTCTAGAAACTTCTTTCGTTTTTCCAGAACGACAAAAAAAAGTTCAAGTTAAGGAACAATGGAATCGAACCAAAGCGAAGATCTCTTGAGGCTAAGAGGAGAATAACGTCAAAGGACTGGTTTTAAAACAGCCCCTGAACAATAAAAAGAAAAACAAGGCGCAATCCCATTAGAGCGACACACCCCTTTGGCTTTTGGCAGATCTTTAAGAAAGCCGTTTCTAATCCCATTTACTTTAGCGCACCTTCTCAATGCTCTGTCCTTACTTGTCTCTATACCCATTGGCTCTGTTCCTCCGTGCAGGGTAGGAGTCAACCCACCTTTGGATTCCTTGACCCAAACCCACCCAACAACCTCCAAAACAGACTACAGGGAATATAATCGAAGAATGAAAAGTGCCTGTCGACGGGTCTGGACGAATTGAACTCCTGAATCCTAAACCCCCAAGGGTATCAAACCGATGATTCAGCCCTAAAAAAAGGGGGAAGCATAAAATGCATGTAGCAGAAACTGAGAAAACAAGGATCATGGCGTTAGGCCAAATGGGTTGAGGATTTTTGCCAAGGAGAAAACGATAAAGCGACACGTTGGACCTCTTCAAATGTCAAGGGTGAACGATAAAAATTTCTCGAAATAATAAACATTCGGGTTAGTCGTTGATCGGAATAAAAATTATATGAAAAAAATCTTACAAATCCAAGTTGGATTTTTAATATCATTTTATAACCTGAGGAGGTTAGGTTTGCTCGAATTAAACTACTCAATCCCACCAGCTGGGGAAGAAAGCTCGATTAATTTACCACTAAGAGCTAATCTATCCCCACAAGCTATACCCATATGTATATTGATTACAACCAAGTACTGCCAATGTACGTCCAGGGATTCATACATTAACAAACGATTAGATATAAGAGGGAACTGATTAAATGTACATTGATAGATGTGAATCATTCCCATATGCGTAATAAATAGGCAGTGGATCAGGCAGTTTGCACAGCCAGTCCAACATATGTACGTGTTTGTTAAGTGTGTAGAAGCAGCATTGGATTTCTACGTTATAACGCACAGGTCATGCCTAAATATAAGCCAGTCCGATCCCCCATTCGGTTATTCGACAATAAATTCCTGACGCTAGTTGCTGGATTGACCACCCGAGTACGCTTGTCCAGAACAGAGAAATACATGACCGAGGTTAACCTTAAATTGAATGTTTTTACCTGACACGTAATTCTGAAACTAGTCTACTGAAAAGGCATTTCGAATTGAGTCTATCGACTTTCTCGTTTCACTTTGATAGAACAGCTGCCAGTGCGCAGACTTCTATGACAGCTGCCTCTTCTGCCCCTAGGAGTCCTGTAGGATTGTATAGCAGGAGAAAAGTATCCAGAGTCCGTTCGTACGTGTTCTTTCTAAATCTAATCGCTATTTCTTATTTGCATGTCTCTACCTGGTTCATAGAGGTATTGCCGATGACGGAATAGTTTTAACAAGCACGAATACAACTGTAGAACCGACACCCGCAGTCTCGCGTTACGCGTAAAAAGAGACGTTTAAACGCATTATGCCATCGTTCCGAAAGCCGGCCAAACGTAAACAGGGCTGCCACTCTAATTTTAGACGCCGGCATTGCGAGAATATCCAGGTGCGCTTTGACTTCATATATTCGATGTAAAAATATATTTCGCAATTTATAAAATCATACCAAGCAGTCGTACCTCAAGGGGTTTATATCCTCCATGACCCATTTTGATATTAGCATTCAAATAACGAATCGATTCTCAGTTGCTTTCAAAATCCCTATTATGCTCGTAGCAGCCTTGCTTTTTGCTGTTATATAGAGTTTTATTGATTGTCGTACTAGTCCAGTGATAATCATGATAAACTTTTGATGTTCATTGACTTTACTATTGTTGTCGTTACTTCAATTAGATTTTAATTGGACCTGTCAAAGAACGAAAATTCTCTTGGGATCTTCCTACCTGTTTTCCAGTCCGAGGTAGTGTCTCCATGTTTGTTCCGGTAACGACGGGTGCCTTTTCCGGTGCGCCGTTTTGTTGGTTCACGTTAACGTTGACGTTGACGTTAATGTTGTTCGCATTGTCGGTGGCGCTTCCATCGGTTATACCACCACCGTCACCGCCACCCCCAGTTCCGCCCTTACCTTCCTCACCCGTCATCACACCCTACTTTCCCAGCCCCAATTCTTTCTACGATAATCCACGACTTTTCCTCTCTAATCTTCTTCTTCTTCCTCTTCCTTCACTCTTCCACTTTCTTTTCTGCCCCTTCAGTACCTTTAAATCCTGACACTTGCTCACTGTGTTTCTTCTTCTTTCCAATCCCTTATCTGCCGTGTAGTTATCAGTTGGGTTAATATGAGCTTCTTGCAATCTCTAACGGGGAATCTAATTTCTTTGGTATACTGAATTTGTTAGATGAGCTTATCTATCTACTTGGATAGTGTAATGGAATGAAATTATGGAATTGATCTATTTAATCCACTAACAGGATAGTTGTTATGGTACTGTGAGATTTGTGTATCAGGAATTCAATAGGTGGATCATATTTCATTTGACTGAGAAGCAGCTCTGTCGAGGATGAATAAGTTTTGATAATCTTGAGAAAAATAAGATATGTCATGCAGTGAGAGTTTACGAATGTTGTAGACTTTTTTCGCAAAGGATTTCACGAACATGTAGATTGATAAACAGATACGAATTAATTACATTGTGACACGAATTTAATTAACGGATATTATTTCTCAACTCGTTACAAATTGTACGATATTCTTCCAGTTAAAGAATCGCCGAATTCTATTGCTTACAGTTACAATCAGCGAAGCGGCCGCTAAATATTTTAATTTGAAAAAAAAAATGATGCACTGGGGACAATAAAGTTTGCAGAAATTCAGCTCAATGTGCGAGAGTAGTGAAAATTTATGAATTTAAAGTTTCTAGTATTCCATGAGACCAAATTGAAATCTATTTTCAGTATAAAAAAAAGAACTGTCACTGACTAAAGGCCGCCTAGAGAATGGTGTATAGTGCTGACGCTGGCAAAAAATATCCCGAGAGAATTGCGAGCATCGCAAAGACATAAAACAACTGTTTCGCGACGCGAATTAACCGGCTAAAAATGATCAAACTATACGGTCGAAGGAACAAGGGGCGAGAAATTGGGGACGCCCAATTTATCGAACCGCTCCGAGCATCGTACGATTTAACGATTTATAAAGCCGCTGGCTTATATCTACACGGCAGAGAAGCAATTCCCGATCATTGCCTTACGCGTTTGATCTTTCCAAAATCACTAATTTCTCACCACTGTCAAATCACAAGGCAAAGCCTCATCTCACTCTGATATCTTCGAATAATTAACTTTATTACCGAGAGGCAGCCCGGCTCCTATGACTGCTTTACTTTCGAATGGAGAGCTCGAACGTAACGCGACCGCCCTCCTGGAGACTCTGTACCGTTTTGAAGAGGGAGCCCACGCTCGACCTGACACCTAGCGGTCAATCCAATCCTTACGTATTGCTCCCACCCTAGAAACAGGAATTTTAAAACTACCACCAACTGTCTAAATATATACAATTTCCTTGGATTTGACGTTATTCAAATTTATATAAGAAATTCGTGAATTAAATGAGTTTGTTTTTCATTATAGGGAACGATAGTTGATCTTACGAGGGGGATAAAGCAATAAGATTTAATGAACAAATTTGAATTTCTGTACAATAGCATTTATTTATATATGCATTGTACATTTGTGCGGGTCATATTTATTTTTATTTTAGAAGTGAATACAGCCATCTTAATTATAAGAAAAAAAATCTCGATGGTATATTTTGCTTTCGAATTCATGAAAGGCAATAATGGCTTTCAAAAATAAATATACTGGAAGATATTTCAATTGATTCATGACACGTTAGACTTATTAAACAATACTATGTCGATTTGTCGTGAAAGTTCGTGCGGTATCATATAAGTGACATCTATTAACATTTTCTTTATAAAGATGAATTTTCAGTTATATGAGCGTCATTAAAAAAAGACAAAAAAAAAAGACAAAATCTTGTAAAATTTAAGATTTTAATTCCTCTAAGAATAAACCATAAAGATAGCCTAATTCTTAATTCTTAATTCGTTTACTGTTAATTATCTTAATACTAAAACACTTTTGTGTAGTTCAAAGAAAAAGAATATTAAAAAAATTGTTATATTTTGAAATGATACCTATAACGAAAAAAGTAAGAGTTTGAATACACATGTCTCGTAACCTTACGTTCGAAACATAAATTTTATTATTGTTAGAGCTATAATAAATAGTTTGTAATTACTTATTACAGCTAAAACTTGATATAAAAATAATTTTATTCCTGCAATTTCCATGCAATAACATTATTATTGGAGTCATATTAACAGTTATCAAAACTAAGAATACGTCGTTTCGTGGATGCAACTTTTCTCCAGTTTTATATTTGTCAAATTCTACGTTACTTAACTACTTAAGCGCAACAATTGTCGTCATAATGAATGCATTCTTGACAAACAAAAAACAAAGTCTTACAAGCTAATACAAGAGACTTATCAAAAGTATAACAGCGTATACTAACATTAGGTGTAAAAAAAAGAAAGATCTAAGCGTATCGTTATAGTCTTTTATTCTAGGACTTTAAAAATGTTCTAAATAATGGTCAGTAAGAAATGGTTCTCTGTAATTATGCTGCACGTGAAACAAGTGCTCTGCATATCGTTTAGCATAAAGATATAAATCGTATCAGTTTCAGAGATATGGACAGATTTCTTGGAGCAAGAAATTATCTGCCTCGGAACAATAGAAACTGTGCAACTTTGAGGATCATGAATTTTCAAGTTCCAATAATCCACTAGCTCTCAAGTGTGACTTCTTCTTTAATGATGTTTCTATTTTCATATATATTTGGATGCATATTGGCAATATGCTGTTGTACGCTAGACTTTGTAAGAAAGTTCATTCCACAGATTTCACAGGACTTCTCAAAATTATGCTTCTGCATGTGATGATTGATTAAATGCTCATTAGTAGAAAACATCTGTTTGCACAATATACATTGCAACAGGCCATCCAAATTCCGGTGACTTCTAAAATGTTTCTTAAAGGAAGATGCCTTTAAAATCTTTTTACAAATAACACATTTTATCTTACTTATATGCGTAACCATTATGTGATGTGTAAAGGATTCTTTGTTTGAATAAGCCTTCTTACACACATGACAAGGAAAGCCCAATCCATAATGATACGATTCATGCTTATCCTTCAATCCATGAGTACACATTTTGTAACAGATATTACATTTACTCTTCCAATGTAATTCTATCATGTGTTTTTTCCTCTCATCTTTGGTAGAAAATCGCTGCGGACAATTATAGCACTGCAAAGGTTTGACAATGTCTGGGTGAAAATTTTTAACATGCCGATCGAAGGAGTTGCCTTTGTTGAAGTTTTTGTTACACTTTAAGCAAGGGTATGGTGCCTTGGAACTTTCTAAAGGTTTTCCCTTAGTAACGTCACACCGATGCTCAGCAAAATCAAACAGAGTGTCAAATATTTTTGCACAATAACCACACGTCACAACCTCTGGATGATTTCTGTGAATGTGATCTTCATACTCTTGCATGTTTATGATATTCTCTTTACAATTACATAACAGCTTTGGGCCATGCTCGGACCAGTGTTTCAATATTTTAGATTTACTAGAAAAGAATCTTTCACATAAGATGCACCTATGATCATTCACAAGTTGTGAGGTTATATTATGTTCACTACTCGGACTATCCTCGCTGAGTGACTGAAGAGCTTCAGGATCTGCTATCTTTTTTTCAGTAGATTCTTGTTTATCTCCCAGTACATCTGTTGAAATATTATTGTTGCCCTCTTGTGGGAGTTTCATATCCAGCAGAAAATTTGGAAAGCCATTCATACCGTTTTGTTCTTCTTCAATAGCAATCATTTCTTTCTTAATAGTCAACGAATCTTCCGTCTTAGCAATTTCTGAATTCGTTACGGATATTCCAAATAGTGGTTCATTTGGTTTAGTCTGACTGGAAACATCGCACATCTCTTCATCGTCATTATCTCTATGAACTATTTCATATAAATTATTTCTCTTTTTTATTGTTAGACTTAAACCCTGGATTGAAACTCTGCTTATAGGAGATGCAACAGACTGATTCACATCAGACTCCCTATGGTTGAAGTCACAATATATGTTATGCTCATCCAATGCTGTCATGTTTGAAAATGATTTTCCGCATATACATTTAATAAAACAATTTTCACTATGACCAGGTTCCATTTGTATCGTTTGCTTGACCTTTGACTGCTTCGAGCTCTTTTTCTTCTTTGTATTTGCTTGTTTCAGAGATTCATCGACTCCATTCAACTCAATTTTATTGTGAGTCATGGACTCTAAGGATTTGGCTCGTTTGTGTTTCTTGGACTTTTGCTCTGATTTGTGGGCTAATTTCTGATGAAGGCCTTTAATATTTTCCAATGTCTGACCACGTCTTGCATGTGCCTCATAGTGGGCATTCAAACGAAATTTGCCATGAACTGTCCTTTGACATATATTACAGCTATAAATTGAATTTGAATCAGTTTTTTTCGCAGATGTTTTCTTGTTCTTTGAATTACTCTCTGTTGAAGATTTACTCTTCAATCGGGTATCATTGTTATCTTTTGGAGTTGTGTTACTAATTTTTGGAGATGCTGAACGAGGTTTATTTAATTTTGATCTCTTGGCATTTGGTGGGTTCTCTTCGTTTATAGTCTCATGAATGAATGTATTACGTCTCTTTCTTTGGGATCGTATCTTCTCTTGTAATTCTGATTCAATGTCTGATTTATACGGTTGATCTTTGTCCTCTTCAGCAGATCCCACAAGGTCTTTAAAATATGACTGTGCAATAGACTCTTGAATTAAAAGAGATGGATCTGTGACCTTGTGGTATGCCACGATGTGTTTTTTAATGTTTTTGCTCGACCTGCTACATAATGTGCATATAACATCTGCCGGTGGTGGTAGCATTGTCATGCCGTCATGGCGTAAAACTGTTTTATTACGTTCAGGTGGAGAGGAATTATTATTAGTGCTATCGGTTACAGTACTTGTAACCTCATGGTTCGATGAAGTTTCAGAATTATGGATTCGTTCATTGATCTTGTAATTCGTTGCAGGAGCAGCTCTTCCAGGTTCGGTTTCATTTTGTGTTTCAGGATGAATTTTTATATCTTCTTCAATTTTGATCTTTTTAAATAGTGGTTCCAGTGTTGATTTGCCAGATGTCGGACTACTCATAAGCCACCTTCTCATCAGAGTTTGCTCAGGACTAGAAATCATAAAATTTTTCAATAGATTTCTTGCAGGCCTATTAGATACTGGCCATGTTCCCTGATCTGCATTTGGACTTTGTCCAGGACTTTTTGAGGGGCTACTTTTAAAAGACTTTTCAGGATTCTTTGGAGATCCCATAGTGCTCTTTGCTGTAGACTTAATGTCTTTATGTTTCAACAGAGTCAGCGCATTTAACAACTGTAGGTTCTTTTTATTTTCTTTCACATTGGCAGGTACAATTGCTTTGTCATCAGTTCTGCTCTTGCAACTTGTTCGAAATCTAGATACTTCCATTAAATTTTTTTTTTTAGTTTTATTTTGATTAAATCGTATTTCTCTGTCACTAGCTGTCGAAGTTGTTCCAGTAGTATCTGACATAGCCTTATCACTTTGTAAGAAAATGTCATGATTTTCAATATTCTCTGACTTCTTGGATAGAGCTGACATTGATGTACTTTTTGTTTTATCAAAAATCTTTGCACTTTGTGAATCTTCTGAATGTTCCAAATTTTTATTCACATTTTTACTATGCTTGCGTTGAGTTTTAAGTGACAAAGAGATCCCATGAACTTTCAAAGAATGAATATTTCTATTTTTAGTAGTTGAGAATCCTTTCCCACATATTTCACATAGAACACGCGACTTAGACTGTTTTATAGATAAATTAAAATATGGAAGTTGACCATTACCATTGCATAACAGAGGTTGATACTTAATGTACGGTGATACAGATTTATCAGAAGAATATTCATCTTTACATTCTGCATCATCCTTCCTATCTACTGCAATATTATCTAAATGTTTAATCAGCTTCAACGTCCTGAATATCTTATCACATCGTTCCAACAAAATAATTGGCTCCTTTATTTCATGTTTCGTATTATTTTGTAGAAAATTGTCCATTGTTAAACCCTGAAAGCAAGAGAACACGACTTATGATTTATGAATATACAAAGCATACAAAACTTATCTTAATGCTCGATAAACAAAGTTATACACAAATGAAATACTTTAAGAAAATAATCTAATCCCATATACCTATCTGAAAATTTAGCAAATTCCTGTATGAGTAAAATAATTATTCTCCTTCAAATATTGATCGTAAAAATAATAAGCACTTCTTTCTCTAAAGCACTAAGGCCAATGACACAATTAAAATACTAATAAAAATAACCCACAATCAATATAAACTCTGAAAAAAAAATCTATAAAAAAAGTAATTGAAATGTGAGTCACATACGTTAGATGCTAAAAAACGCGGTAAAAGACGCTACAAAAATTTCGAGATGAGCAAACTGAAAATTGTTAAAACCTCCTAATCAAATTAACATCCATCCGAGGCTTTTCCCTACTTCAAAAGCTTTTTCTACTGTCACCAAATAATAAAACTGTAACAACCCAAGCTATTCAAATAACGATAATATCCATTAAAAATATTTCCAAATATCCTGGTCTTACCCAATTCATTGGTTTCACAGACAATAAGAATGCAATTTCATTTATAAAACGATCAGCTGTCAGGGTCTTTTTAATTTATTCTCCTAGGTCACAAATGGCAATAAGCCTCTCCCCACTTTGTCGAATTCCGCACAAGACACCTTAAAATCAGCAAGGATTTACAGGAAGACTAATATACTCCCCCATACTGTTTCAGACTAACATTAATTCTGCATGAAGTCTACGACCGACATTTTATTTTTACTTACGATCTATGTATTCTGATTGGTCTACATTTGGCATTTCTGTTCGGTCCGCATCTTGTAGCCGTTGTAGCCTAAGTGGGGGTTGGACGAGTCTACTTTAGCAAACCCCAATAAACCCAGTCAACAAGAAGACCATTGTGAAAGTCATAAATCTAAGCAGAATATTAAAGTGCCATGAACCCTAGGGTATACAAATCATGGCCGAATTACCTGTATTAAAAATTTTTTATCCGAACGAGTTATACGGTCATTTAAGGATGTTTTCAGATGACCAACTTGAGTCTGGTAGATGACGCCATTTTCTAGATCACATTCTTAAATGCATATGAAAATTTCTGGAGCTCTTATTACAGTTGTAGAATGTACGAGTAACATTATACTTTAAACTAACTTTGACAGACTAGTAATATATGTCCTTGTTCTTTTTTAAACGAACAAGGTAATCAATTTCCATGACTGCAGTTCAACTGATATAAATTACAATGAATCCTTTTGGAGTAGATATAATAGCACGTGACTTGGGACATCCCTGCTTACGTTTTAACAAGTAACAGATGAATTCTCCAAACTTTATTAACATGCCGTAGGATCATTATAAAAATGATGATACTAAAAACATTGTGACAAAACTTGTAGCTTGTCTCATTATGACAATACTTACCAATTGTTTAATGCAAGAGGAGATTTACTAATATATAAAATTGTGCCTATTATATAATATTACGGAGTTAATGCTGATAAATTAAATTAGTCATAATCAACCCACAAGATAAGTTCTTTGGAAAGTCATCTGGATCATTTAAATTTGAATTTCAAATCAAGATCCACCCTGACCTTCATGTATTGTCTGGTTCCAAATGTTCTTGATGTATTAATCAAATCTACCAATCAAGTCCTACAGCTCATTTACAGTAGTATAAAATCTATACAGTAAAATGTAGAACTTGTCAAGCTGAGTAATCCATGGTACTGAAGGTCAGCATCATTTTGTAGCACAATAGCGAGTTGTAATTCCCAATATTATAATAACGAGAAGCATGCACTTTCGTTGCTCTGTTATAAAAGAGTTCACGATATCAGACGTAATTCATTTCATGTGGATGAACAATGGAGCTTAAAACATTCACATTGTGCTGGATATTGTTGGCCGCCGCGGCAACTGGATTGCCCCATGACGGTTTGTACCTTTATTGTCTTATAATAATTTGTATATAAATCAGAGATATCTGATTAACGGATAAGAACCTTTGTTTATCGCAGTATGGTTCTATAAACAATTTTTTGTTGATCAACGAGAACGAGGAGTCATTCCAATTCACTTGTTCTAGGAAGTTTTGGAGTGAGAATCGATCGACATCGCAATGCTCAATTCGGCGAAGGAATTCGTGATTGGTTCAAGAACATGAGAGATCGGGTCCTTGGACAGCCTGATGCAGGCCTTCAGCCAGATCAGATTCGTGAGATGCAGGAGGTGCAGACTGGTTGGTTTCAAGATCGCCTGATGAGTCCTGGACGTTTTGTTGTGGATCTTGGTGAGTCTTCTCTTCTGATAGTTGTTTTCAATATATTTCTGCTATCTTGTTACTTCCTTGCCTTGTTAATTCATAAGTGATTCTTCTTCTTATTCAGCTAATATAAAATTTGATCCGGCACGTGATTGGGGATTTCGTATTGGTAACTGGTACTTTATCAGGAAGAGTGATTCCTCCGATGACTTCAGTTACAGTGGTACTTGGGATAAAACCAATTTGGAAACTACTGAAGGTGGTGATTGGATAGTATTGGATACTGGAAATGGTGAAAACTTTGATTATTCTATTACAACTGAAACAACGCAGCCTGAATTACCTAAAGTGGAACCTACTTTAGAAACAACATCAATTCTTAGTCTTGTAACTTCTGTCAAAGAGGTGGAATTATCTGAAGAAAATGAAACTAATAGCAACTTTAATCCACCGGAAGCGGAGGTTGTGATTCCAAAAAACTAAGTGAACCTATGTGAATGTTAGGTAAACAAATAGATGGGCAGTTGGAAGTAAAAAACTTTTAAATTGTATTTTTGCCAGTACTTTAAAACTATATAGCTAAGTATTTAATGCCAAATAAATATAATCGGGCGGAGCTAATAAAATTTTGTAACTGGAGAGTTTTGTTTTTTCTTAGAAAGTAAAAACATTGGAGTTTCTTGAAGTAATCACAATCAAATAATAAATCTGAAAATTTTGATCACAAAGGATGGGCATTTATTGCGCAAAACTTATTATAAATATCACTTGCTAGGTGGTAACACATTATAATAATTTTTACGCCGATGTTGTACAAATTGTGGTCTTCACGTTGTGTGCTGGTTTTTCTTACTGTAAGAGAAAAACGTGTTTGCCCAAATCAGTATGACAATCTATGTCTTCGCTTAATTAATAAAATCAATGAAAAATTCAGAAGATTGTTGCGTTACAAAATGTCCAGACACCAATATACCAATTAAATGATTTGATTAACATGCAGAAGCTTAATAAATTTAAAGATATGACTATGAAATCTATAGATCGTTTGTAAAGGATCCACATAATAGCTTTGCAGAGAAAAATGAATTTTTGCTAATATGAGTTAGCAACATTATAAATAGTGGTTCCTTTACATAGTTTATTGTAAATGAAAATCCATCACCATGTACAAAGTTGCTGATATGATTACCTTAAACCACAGTACAATGCTAATATAAGCGATGATAAATTTAAAGAAGAATTCCAAAGAATGAAAATTTCAAAATGTAAAAACAAGTCAGATTTGAAGCATAGTCTAGTAGCAGATGAAAATCTTACAGTAGAGGAGATAATAATTTACAAAAAAAAGTTAAAGAATATGGAAGAAAGCTACTGTCGGAATATAAAGTCCTATGAATCTATTAGCTTTTAAATTGAGAACAATTTCAAATCAACTAAAGCCGTCCATTTTTTTAAAAACTAATTCGATGTTTATAAGCTGAATGATCTTAATAAGCAGAAGAATTTTAGTACTGAAGATATAACAGAATCCATTGATAACAGTGTTGTGAAGACATGCTGACCACGTATAAACATCACAAATATGAGACCATCCTTTCTTGATGCTCGCAGAGCAAATGATGAGTATTTGACTACTTCTTTGCCTAGAATTTGAACAGAAAAGCGTATACCACCAGAGCATGCATAGATAAATTAAAATTATGAAAAATTCATTGTTCACCAATATATCCTTAGTAAATATCACTAATGAACATTGTAGAACAATGCTAAGACTCGCACGAATGTAAATTATAATATACAAATAAATTTTTGAAGAGCAGTGAACCTTATTAAGTATTGGAAAAGATAAAAGATTAATCGGTATTAAAAACAAATAATATTTCTGTAAAATAATGGAAATAATTATAGTCATGCATATCAGAAATAGAGAACAAGCCCCCTGATGCCAAATGAAATTTTTTTAACCTACACCCATGTTTACATGATTATAAATGCATAATATCCATCGCCAGATAAATAAAAAGATATTTTATTCTAAATCATGCAACTAATAGAGTACCCATACCAAATTAAAATTTGTATCCCACATAAGTAAATGAATATATATTTTAATTATATATATATAATTAAATAATTATAGATAACGAACGCTTTAAATTATTTTTATCAATAAATTATTGATATTTTATCAATATCATGAGCAGATGTAACATATATTTTTAAAAAAAATTACTCTAACATACCTTTTTAGATGCTGCTCCAACCTTGCTCTTCTTGGTACCTCTGACCTTCTTCATTCTGTTCTTGCGTTCCTTACGCTGTTTCCTGGTCTGCTTCTGTTTTTCATAAAGTCCATGCCTACCCAGCCTATATTTGGGTTCGAATTTCTTGGCAAAGTCAAGAGTGTCGTAGATCAATGCGAAACCGGTAGATTTCCCGCCACCAAAATTAGTTTGGAAACCAAATACAAAAACAACGTCTGGTGTCACTTTGTACATTTTGGCGAGCTTTTCCCGGATTTCGGTTTTCCGAACTGAGGGCTGGCCAGAATGTAACACATCTACGACCTGGAATAAATAAAAAAAATATCATTTAAATACACAGTTTACAAATAATCATATCAATAAAATATGTATCTCTACTTCTGATTGAATCATCCTGAGTATAAATAATTAAAGTCTATAAAATATAATTGAAAATATAATTTCCTATAGTTATCATTGAAAACGGAAGAATGTCAAGGAACTAAAATGCAGGTAGCCAAGTAATCATTATCTTGCAAAGTATACCTGTCAAACAACATATGTATTTATACAAGAATAACATACTTTTATCAAAATAATACAGAAAAAACATAATTACCATTTGTTTTCGGCATAATAGCCGATTAGTCATGAACTTTCTCGTTCTGATCGTAGCGGTTCCTTCGGTCTGTAACAAAAATTCAAAACACATCACTTATAGGTTACAATGAACACTTGCTACATTGTTGTCAACAGAAATTGCGGTTTTAACGCGGATTGAACCGAATGAATAAAATACACAATTTTCAATTACTTTTTCACCGAACAATCAAATGAAATATAAAAGAATCATCATATAACACGGTGTTTACCCATGCTCACTATGTCGGATAGTTTTGCGATAAACATTACTTTTATATAAATTTACAAGATACTGGCTCAATATATTACTATCATCATCTAAGAAAAACAATCTTCTTCAATGTAACAACAATAACCACATCATTTTTTCAGCGATTCATATTTATTTCCTGGATTCGAAATACATACCATCTTGCCCGATTATCGTGCCACTTGGAAAAGGCTGTAACGGAAGCATGTAGCGCCGTCCGCGGGAGAAATTTGCAGAAGCCGGAAGTTCTAAGACTACCAACCTTTAGAGTCACAATGAAAAAATTAACTAGAACATCTTTCCCCCTTCAATCTCAATTTTTATATAAATTTTTGGCTTTTTCAATTATTTTATTCCATTTTTCTATCTCCCAAAATGACCACGTAACGCATTATACTTTTTATACGCTTAGTATAATTTAAAACTGACTATTAAAGTATTTTTCGAAATACTATTTCCTAGATATGCCAAAAAAGCCATTCTATAATATTCCAGTGTGATATAAAGAAATTTTGATAAGAAATTTAGGCTTTACTGCAATAGACAATTGAAGACAAGAAATATAAACCAATATTCTAGTGCGGATCATTAATGTCACGAAGTCGCTGACAGCGTTGCCACATTCCCATTTTCTAGTCCCCAGAGGACGAAGCGACGATGATGGCGGAGAAGCGCGAGATGTGCAGCTTAGAAATGGTGCGGTGCTCGGGGGGGTAAGTGGGGAATAGTAGGCGACCTCTGCCGGAGCTGCGGCCGTGCTTTGAACTACGCATTGCATTGCTGTTGAAAATGGCGTCGCGCTCGGAGCTGCCAGAATATTCGTCCCCAGCGAAACGTCGGAAGGTCGACTGCGACGAGTACGGAACATCTTCTGGCGCGGAACTCGATTTCGTGGATCGCGAGGCGTCCCGCGAGTCCTCACACGAAGATCTCGAAGGTATTTTCGCGAAAATATGGCCAATTAATTGTTGAAATTTTCATTTTACAAGATGGCGGCGAAAACGGCGGCCGCCCACTCATTTACGTGATACCGTTTCTTCTCGACGTTTTGTGGGGGGCGGTGCCGCCATGACAGTCGGTTGGGTGCGTCGCAATTTCACCTGAATTTTTTTTCGAATTTGTTCATCCTTGGAATGATATCTGTGTACCGGACAGAAGTAATACATGAAATTTATGACTTTCGCGATTATTTGTAATGGCCAGGAGGTCTAACGGGAGAATTCTACCTCATCGACATCTGTAGCGGGAATATGAGGGTCAGTGACAGCGGAACTGAGCGAGTGGCTTGCTGGCGTTCACAGATGGCACAAGTTTCACAAATAAAAGAAAATGTGAACTTGACGTTTTGTGGCGCGCGCCAATTCCTCTGACAGTAGCTGTCAATCTTAAATATCATAGGGATTACAACGAATCGTTGAACTTTTTTTTACTTCTTTCAAAATGTTTCCTTCTTTCGAGAAAATACATTGAGTTGGGTTAAATCGACAAGTTTTATTGAATTCTTGTAACTCTCATGTTGTAACTTTTAATCCTCTGACAAAGATCATAATCCTTGTTCTTACATTTTCTTTTTCTAATTATTAACTTTAGGAATTTCTGGCGTACTTTAATTGATTACCGATATTACCTGTGTCATACGTATCTTTAATTTATTGTTACTTCAAAGTTTATTACATAACTGGACTGATTTTTCTGGATACTTTTTTTATTCTCAATACGGAACATGTTTTTGAATACAGAAACTCTTGGTGGTGATAGTGGTTTCACTGAATTGAGTGATGGTTCAAAATCTGTCCCTAATACACCGGATGTAACAAACCTGACATCAACACCGACGCGTACAGATTCAACAAGCGACGATACTGGTTGCTCGTAAGTACTTGTAGTGTCATGATTCATTCACAAATTATGTTATGAAAAGGAATTATAACCATATCCATTCATCATGTTATTCCAGACTTGACACTGCAGATGAGAAGGACGAAGTTTCATCAACAGTTTCTAATCTGTCTGAACTTTCGGGACTGTCTGATTTGTCGGGAGAGGCTGAAGGTCATCAGTGGAGAGCTTCAGCCTGGGTCCATAAGCAAATGTTAACTGGAGCAGATCCAAGGGATCTTCTCCATCATCTACTGATGGACTCCACACCGATTCCTGAACAAGTTGATGACATCACACTATGGAAGGTTTGTAAAAAGTTATGATATTTTCGATGAGAACTCTATAGCATAATCGTTGTTCCCAATTTATTACCTTCACAATAAGTGTTAGCTTAATAATGGAAATCTACCAATGACCCTGGAGATTATTTTTATCTAAACTGCCCATTGATAAACACTTTTTTTTCATAATAATGTATTGAGTTCGTAGGGAGTTTCCTAATCAAGCAACAACGTTTGTAAAGAGATCATAACGTTGCATCCATTGAAAGTTTATATTCTGCACTAGTTATCGTTAAAAAAATTGTATGAGTTTCATAACATTATCTTTATTTTACAAAAATTGCCACATTCATGGCGCATCCTCGACTATGTGGCCATCTAAGAGAAGAATAACAAAAATTCCAACATTACTACTCCAGCCTGTGTTGCATAGCGCGACTAAGTACCGATTGCAATTTATGTTGCAGATTATCGTGAATGTGATGTCAGAGCAACCGAGGCGGCAGAAGCTCAGACACATAAACACCCTGACGGACGTCGTTCGACTAATAAAAAATAGCAAGAAAATCATAGTGTTAACCGGAGCTGGCGTCAGCGTCAGCTGTGGGATTCCAGACTTCCGTAGCAGAGATGGCATTTACTCCAGACTAGCACAAGACTTTCCAGACTTGCCTGATCCCCAGGTAATTAACATACCAAGTCTCTACTACTCAAATACATCTGTGCCGATGGCTAACAAAATTTTTTATTGTCTATGCTATAGGCAATGTTCGACATCAACTACTTCGGACAAGACCCAAGACCATTCTACAAATTCGCACGTGAGATCTACCCTGGACAGTTCAAGCCCAGTCCCTGTCACAGGTTCATCAAAATGCTGGACAAGCACAAGAAGCTCCTGAGGAACTACTCGCAGAACATCGATACCCTGGAGCAAGTAGCTGGAATCGAGAACGTTATAGAGTGCCATGGTAAGTGAAAATCTTTTTCAGGAACTCAACAGTGAAAGCGGAATAAACTCTGTGAATGTTATTTCAAATTTTGAACCTGGCTGTTATTTCTGTTCTCTAGGATCCTTTGCCACAGCATCCTGTACCAAGTGTAAGTACCAAGTGAGAGCGGACGACATCAGGGAGGATATATTCGCGCAGAAGATCCCCATGTGTCCAAAGTGCAGAGCCAACGCCTTACCCTCCATCGCCGTTGGAAATCCGAACGAGAGTTACAGAGGTAAGTTTAAGAGAACCGCGAGCGCAATCGACATTCGGCTGACTATTATATTTATTTGCAGTATTACATAATGTGGCTTGTCAGTTTCTATGGTACGGAAAGTTTGCTATCTAGTGATAGTTTCCGCCGTTAGCCTTTCCTATTGCGTGTCGCGAGTCGATGGCCGTGAGAAAACGTTCTCTGCTCTTCTCGGAATGCGTCCTCGCTATCTGACAATGCCATTTATACCGATCCACACATAAGTCGAAACCGTCAATCTTAACTGCGAGTTAAACTTCGCTTGTTAATGAGCAAATATAAAGGTAAACTTACAAAAATGCTTCAAATAATCGTTAAATGCCGTTTTGTGTCCTACTTACCAATAACGCAAGAATTGTTACAGTTTAGTTTTCAATAATCACACATGTACAGTCAAA
Organism: Calameuta pallipes; assembly: GCA_030142375.1. Lineage (NCBI taxonomy): Eukaryota > Metazoa > Arthropoda > Insecta > Hymenoptera > Cephidae > Calameuta > Calameuta pallipes. Next base: position 2,810,145 of record JARQSW010000427.1, read on the forward strand.
CTTTAGAAAAAAAAAAGCGAGAAAGAGGGGGGGGGAGAGATAGAAAGAAAACCTCTCTCGAAAGACACCCCCGCAAATAAGCAAAGACCCATGAGCAATACTTATAAAGAAAGAATGAGAAAGGAATACGCGTACCCCGTTAGCCTCGAAATTCGCGTGTTCACCGTGTTACGTGGAATCCCGAGTAAACAAAGAAAATGCACATTGGCCCAATCAATTTTTCAGATCTAGTGTCGCAAGGTATTATGAAGCCGGATATAGTCTTCTTCGGCGAGGGTCTGCCGGATGCCTTCCACGACGCCATGGCCAAAGACAAGGACGACTGTGATCTCTTAATTGTTATCGGCTCGTCGCTTAAAGTTCGGCCAGTAGCGCTTATACCTTCCTCCATTCCGTCGCACGTTCCACAGATTCTCATAAACCGAGAGTCACTGCCGCACCTGAAGTTCGACGTCGAGCTCTTGGGTGACGGCGACGTCATCATCAATCAGCTCTGTCACTTGTAAGTATAACGATAATAAATATTCCTTGTTTATCTACTATCCAGAACTTCTGGAAGCTACCCCGATATGTCAGTCATGAAGAAGGAGAAAAGAAATTGCTCAATTGATATTTTGGATGGGACAGAATGGGAAACAGTTTCAACGAGGTCTGTTGGGTCGACGAGATCCTCAAGGAAGCTTCTCAACTCCTACCATCTCGCTTCACCGCTGACGACTCCTGGGAACAGAGTCAGGATACCATGACGAATCACGAGTTCTCTCAGGACAGTGTCGAGGTCAATCTGAAGTCCCACCATCTATCTACCGAGAGTCAGGATAGCCTGATGATAAACGCAAATACCACGCCAAAACGTATGGAGAGCACGGATATTTGCATATCGCCGTTTCACGCCGGACACATGGATAGCACTGTGGATGGAAGCTTCGCGTTGCTTGGCGAAAGTCCTAAGAGGAGACTTGGGGATTCCAGCGCCGAGAGCAGTCCAAAGAGGATGCACTTCGGGAGTTGTCCTGGTGCAGAACTCGTGGACACGTCAACGAGTCAGAGCTTGGAGAATAGCGAAGTCAAGGGAGACTCGATTTCGCGTAACAACCGTGTTATATCTGTGGAATCAACCTCTGAGAACAATGGACAGATTCTTAACCTGGAGGAATGTCACGTCGTACCTAGGATGATGAATCTTCATTCAAGGGACTCTGGTGTTGAGATCATACAGGAGTCTGAGACATCATCTCCTGGTATCACCGCCTTCAGGAAGAACGAAAACTCGGGAATGCATGATGGAATCCTCGTGGGAGATTGTGATAAGTCAGGATTGAAGCCACGGCACGTGTCCATCGATTCCGCCCTGGACTCCGGCATCGGGGACAGTTGCAATAGCATTGACAGCACCGATGGAAAACCCAACGCTGAGAACAATGATGTATCAAAGATTCATGATCTGGAAAGGCGCTGTTGGCAACCTAAATTGAAAGAGAGTCTTGCCAAGAGACTACCTGGTACGTCTTCTTCTGGAATTGAACGTCGAACAGTATACAGGCTCGTCCCGAGTATCGAATTAACGTCTCTCTCTGTCCCATAGATAATTCCTACTATCAAATGACACCCGGAAGGTACATCTTCCCAGGTGCTGAGATCTACTCCGACCTGGAGGACTACGACAGATGTTCACTATCTGCAAATTCCGACAGTTCGGACAGCGACAGCGACACCTCGTCCGAGGAAGAAGAAGAGACATGTAAGTAATCGATTATCTCATTAATTACATAAAGGATATAATTTAAACAAAATAAATAAAATGGAAATTCTAACTGACTCGTTCGTAACAGGTGCCGACGAAGAATTTTCCGAAGGAGTCGACGCGGATGCTGAAGCTGATGGTGAGGAAGTGGACTGGGCAAGTAATCCCTCCAATGAAATACAACGTTAAGTGCTAACGTCTCCACGGAGCTGATAGTCAATTTGTGCCGCTGTTACTTTGACGGATTTTTCATTGGGACTAAATGAGGCCGCGAAGTTAACAGCGGACAGAATAAGTCCCACCGGTGCATCGGTCACAGGAACCGCCAATTTACGCATATACTTGCGTATCGAGGAATCCTGATAAGAAGTTGCAGGTCGGGCCTCGACTTCGTAAAGTCGGGTTGACGAGAGGTGCGTTCGAAGAACGACCGCGACGAGCACGTTCGGCAATTAGCCAAAAATCAGGATTACGTTATCAAATTGAATTTATCACTGAAAACCTGAATATTGGTGTTCTCAGTTTAAGTAGTCGATAAAGATGCGCGATCATCTTAAATTATTACTGAGTTCGAGATTGTTATTACTTTGTCGTAAAAATACGTGGCAGAGGATCATCCGTCTTTCGCCGTTATCATCGAGAGGCGTTTAGTAAATTAGATATTCCTTTTTTTTTTTTTTTATATAGTTAAATATCCAATGAATGAACCTTTTTTATATAAATCTAATACTGCGTTTCATCCGATCGATACCGCGTAGAAAAATCAATGGAGCATCCATTCGCTGACACAAGGAATGATTTTTCAAAATCAAATTTCTCCAGACAGAAAAAAGTCATGAAGAGTTACGAAGAACGTTTTACGACTTTTTTTTGTTTTCTCGAAAACCTTCAACGTACGCGTATCGAATCGCGAGGCTGATATCAATTAATTAACGTTAGGATGATTTTAATGATCTATCGTCACGATTTTAATCGATATCTATGCGAATTGCTGCTGTAAGATTCGATACGCTTTACAGTACTGAATTAAAGCGTCAATAAATTCTGATGTGCCCGTAATAAGATTTCGAGAAATTGAAATAAATGATTTGATTAAAGTTCGTCAAAATCCTGAAGAAAAAAGAATCAATTGATCGAGAATATCATCGGAAAACTGTATAGTCTTAGATCTAGAACGAAAAAGGATATAGGGAACTGCGGTAAAGCACCAAATCTGTGTTAATGATTGGTCGTGCCCTGATTTACCCTTTTTCTTTTTTTTTTTTTCCACCTTATTTATCCGTGACTGTCTGTATATATGAATAAGGTATCAATTACTTTTTTTTAAAAATATCTTCCTTCTCCGTTTCTCTTCTTTTTAAAGTATAATTATTCGTTATCGTCTAATCACATATTAGGATCTAAGGGACTCGCATCACCAATTAATTTAACTGTATATACCAACGGCGTATTATATAAAACCGTCTGACAGGCGACTCGTGTATTCCGTAAAGACAAGATACAATACTATTTTACTATTTGAAAGATACGCGAGAGCTGATAACACTAAGCGCCGGAACAGAAACATTAACGAAAAAGGACGAAGCACCTTGAATATATTAAAGAAGGAATTCAAAGTGTCTCTAAAATTCTATAAGGAGAATCAAGTATCCTCGATTAAAGCTCCTCGACAGGCATTCGCTTGCACGAGCATCTAATTAATACACGTTATAAGTACACACGGTATAAATATATTCTAAGCCGCGCTATACGAAAGAGAGTTAAAAAGCTATGAAGGAAAAAAGAAAAGGAGAAAGAAAGAGAATATAAGAGTCAGAGATTTTACCTTAAACGAGAGCAAAAAATTTTCTGCTGCTTCCCGACCCAGCGAAACTTGCACATTTTCTTTAGTTTTTTTTTTTCTTTTTTTTTGCACAACGCATCGCGAAACAGACTCTGCTACTTCGTTTTTATTTTCTCTTTCTCGTTTATAAGGAAAAAAATTGAAATCAATTTCGTACCAATGGATAATTTGCGGCGGTACGGAAAGATTTTTTTTTTTTTTTTTTCTTTCGCATCATACAAGAAAATATAATAGCATTACCAGGCCGTTTCAATTGCTACTTGGTATACATACATATATATATATATTTTAAGCTTTAGCAATAACTTTTCTACAGAGACGCGATTAGTCGTAACAAAAAAAAAAAAAAAAGATAATGGTTTGGCAATGATTTAGAATTCGTTATTAAGTTGGACTTTCAGTTTAATTGGAGCACAGGCGAATGTACAAAGCAATGTTGGATAAGCTTCGCATTGCATGTTATTTTTATATACGAAAGAGTGCGTATGGACGGGAGAGGCGCTGAAGGCGACGAAGGAAGTAAGAAGAAGAAGAAGAAGAAGAAATATGCGTAGCGATTAGGAACAATTAATATTATTTAAAATTATAGGAGCGCAACGATATTCGACGAATCGTCCCTTTGTAAATTGCGAATGACGTATTATATCATGTATATTATATATATCCGATATATTTGCTCCTCGCGATACGTAAGACCTTGTTCGATCATAGAAATCAGTCTTATGGTAGCCGCGCATGTAACTTCGATACCAGGATTTGATTCTATGTCGAGCTATTTAGCGATTCCGTTGGAAATTGTTGCCCTAGGATTATTGATAAGGAACAAAGAGGTTGTGTGCAAGTGTGTGTGTATATGTGTGTATATATATATATATATACACTAAATTGTAGATTATAGATGGAGAAATGCGAAAGAAGAACTCGCGCCGACTGTGGACGTTGAGGCCAATCCGGCTGTCCGCAAATATTTGATTTATCGATGGAGGCGAGATTATTAGAATTACGTAATAAGATTTATATGCGTTTAGGTGTACGTTTATTATAGATTGCACAAGAATTCTTTATTTGCACCGATACGTGAATTTACTGTACGGTTCGATTCAATGGAAAGCACTTTCGGTTGATTGATCCATTTTGTCTGATTGCGATGTGAAAAAAAAAAAGAAAAAAAGAGAAAAGCGTGGAATTCTTGGGCATGGATAAGTATGAAAACGTTTTGCGGCTGATTATTGTGTCGTTTTGACATTTTGGTTCCTCACGGTGTACGATAAGGATAATTGATTTTATACTACTAGACGAGAAGGTCATAATTTTTGCTTTGTACATACGGCTTTTATTTATCTTCGTTATGCGAAAGAACTTACGTGGAAGAGATACGGATGCGAGGTGTTATATTTTTTATTATTATTCGCTCTTTTTTTTTTTTTTTTTTCTTGATTGTTCATCTCACTGTCTTTATCTTTGTTCTTCGAAGGAGCTGTACTCCTTGCTCTTATTTATTTGAAAGGCGCAAACAACGTTATTTCGCGGTTAGAATGTCGCTGGCAAAGTTTCGCCAGGTACCTTTGAAATTGGCGCCCTTGCGTGGGAGCGAGAGGGTATCCTGTAAAATGTGAAATGCGGGGTGAGAGAATGATGGAGATAAGATTGATAAGGATGAAGGAGATAAAGAGAAGGAGATAGCGTATATGTGAGTAATTAGGAACTCGTGAAAAATTTGACAATCGTACCAACCTTTTGTTCTCTTTTTATTTGTTCATCTTTCTTGCGTTTTTTCTTTTCCCTTTTTTTTTCTTTTGTATAGGTGTACAACATGTAAATATTTATTATTTTTAATATCCAGCGAATAGCGTGTAGCATTGTACGCGCCGACCGGAGCTCGAGATTGCGCGGGTCTCGTTATTCTTTTATTCCTATCGTTCATTATTCCTTAGTTAATTGAAAGAAAAATTTTTTTAAAAAGGGACGTCCAGTAATCGCGAGCATTCCAGTCGACACGATACGATCGGTGCGGCGAAGTTCTGAAGTTCACTTTTTTTTTTTTTATAATTTGTTATTTAATGTAATGAATGTTATAAAAATGTTCTCTTTATTATAAACGTTGTAAGAATTTTTCTGTTTCTTTTGGTATTACTAACGTATAAGCTTACCTCGTAAATTAAACATTTTTCTATGATACATAACGCTAGCATTTTATTTATTCCGTCACCTCGTTTTTATTTCATCGCGCATGCGCGATCCCGTCGAGCTTTTACCGCGCAACATCCATTGCGCAGGCTCTTTCGTTATTACGAATATTTCAAATTGTACTTTCCCGCCCCGAGTCCTTACTCGCTTACAATTCCTTCGCGACCTAAAGAAAAGACTCGTAATAAAATTCTGACGACTCCTGTAAATCGGAAAGTACAATAAGATATATCGAATGGCTTCAAACAGAAGAAGAACGTAGTGCTACATATATTAAACATAACCTAGTCTAGAGAATCGATTGCATCCAGGAGCATTAATCCTGTCAGGCTTGTACAGAATTTAACGGTCAATTCGGTTACCAAGGATCCTTCTTGCTGTAATCAGATGATTCTAGTGTATTGGCCATTGGGACCGATGCTATTTTTCTACCCTCCACGTCCACGGAGCTCGGTCCCTGGTGCGTTGAGCGATATCCTAGTTTAACAAAATAATCACCCTGGGAAACTTACCGTATTATCTATTAAACGTTGTTACTTATGTATAAATCCTTGCTCGATGCGTATCCGTATACTGTCTAACACGTGTCGTCCATTTTGAAAACCACTTAGCGATTGTGTTCCTCTAAGACTGTCGCGATCTGATCTTCGACTGTGGTTACGAAATTATTCTTTTTCTTTTCTCTCGTAGCTGATAAGCACTAAGTGTATGCAAAATATCGAACATAATTGTTACGATGGTTTTCGTACGTAAGTTCAGAGATTATTTAGGCGATTCTTGATGCACGTATTACTAGATCATTCTTGTAGGACATGTATATGGACATATTACTCTTATATTATAATGATTGATAATACATTCGGAAAAATTATATATTACATTATCGTAAGTAATTTTCAAGGGCTGCATGTTGTGTGGGATGCTGCTTTTTTCTTTATATTAATTAATGACTATTCCAATCGTCTTTCGTTACTGACGAATTTTCCAACACACAGTAATGCTTTTCTAGGAGTCTCATTCGCTAAAAGCCACACTCGCAGTTTTATCTGTTATCTGTGTCTATCGTAGCTCATGGAGAGTTGCTGAAGAAATTACGACTGTCCCCCAGTTTCGTTTTGTTCTTTACCCTTTATAGTGGAATAACATTGATAGGGTCTTTGGAATTCTTTGATCTTAAGCTTTTTCTTTCACCAATGCTGTTTGTTCGATTGTTGAATTGTCTATATTTATTGATCGTAGATGTCACTGGTGAATTATTGTAGATATTTTAAGGATGCATTTCGATACTGAATATTTATTAGTGATTTTAATTCAATAACCGGGACTGTCTTTAGGTGGTGTTGTTGTTGTTATTATTATTATTATTATATATATATATATGATGATGATCATTGAAATGCTATCAGTTGCTTGAACGGATATGGAAAAGATGATAAAAAAATAATTTGAAAGCCTCGTACATACTTCGACTGCACATAAACGGTAATAGATCTGTATATTTTTCAGAAGCAATAAAAAATGGTTGTAATTATAAAGTCTCGATGTTTGTTATTTCTTACTTCATCCTTCTAGTCGTTCTTTGACTTCCTGTGTTTGTGACTACTGAATTTGGATTACTTGCCTATTTCTATATCGGTAACGTGCTGTGTTTTTTTTTTCAATGTACTTTCAGCATATAAAAAGAGAGATTGACAAGGATATTTGGGCTGGGATAAAAAAACAGTACGTACTTCAAGAACGAAAGTGAAAGGTAAATCTTAGGAAGAATTGCGAATTACCTTAAGCGACATTTCACTAAAGAATACCGAAGGTTACGCTAGATCTAAATAGTTTATGCAGAATGAATATTATATATAATATATTCGTAAAAAAGTACCAGTTTCAAGAGAAAGTGTAAAATTGACATATTCAAAAGAGTTCAAAACGAATCAGAATGTTTGACAGGTTTCTTGATAAATTAAACAAAGGACTTCCGAAAACACTGTCTTTCCTGGTCTAACCAATATCATCAGGTTAATAGAATGACAGCTGTCAAGTAAAATCGATGAATTCAATTTGGACGACCCTGTATATCCAGAAGTGTACGTGGCAGAGCTGCGTCGTGACCTCCTGTAGAATTAAAGGCCTAACGAGTAATCGTCATTCAGAAAAACAAGTAACACTAATCTGTCGTGTGAGATAATCGAGTACAAAATAATCCACGCTCGAAAGTACACACGAGGAAAAACAAAACCAATAAATCAATATCCAAATGATAAACTGTAAGATAAAAACAAAAATAAGTCATGAGTCCGTAACAGTAGTTTGAATCAGCCGCCATATTGAATCCTCACTGCTCTAGTCATAAAGTTGTTCAACGTCAGGTTTTACGTATCTAAGCAATCGTTACTAATCACGATTATAACCTATATCGTGCTTAAAAATTTATCTAAAGTATTGATCTAACTTCTCGGTGGTAATTCAATGTCATAAATAATTCTTTAAATTCGAAGCAGACGACGTGCTCGCTGTCAATGGATCCGCGTACGAGGAGTAGGCGTGCCATAAAAACTGTGTATCTGCTGTCTCTCGATTCAGTCGGTTTCAAGTCGTCAGCCAAGTGATACGGTTCAGTTTATCTCAAGTTTACGAACTACGTGGCACCACTACTAACAGGAACATGTGCGGTAAGTAGACAAAACAAACAATAAGTCGTATGTCATAGAAATTTCCCCAGAATATTGTCGATCGTACATCGTGTGGATTTGAGCACGCGAATGTACACTCATGTTACGCCGAATCCTTAAAAACCAATGAAAAATTTCAGTGACAGTACAGTTGACAGTTATCAAACGTCCCTTGCACATGTATGCAGCATATAATCCATGATATTTTTGAGGCGGTGATTATTTTTCGAAGGGTTAAACATTTCATTAACGACGTAGCGTCGTTTCAGCTTTTATTCTCAAACTCATTTGACAAGTGGAAAGATAGGAGTCTCGCGAGCAGTATTACTTAATAGTCCTCGTGTTCAGGAACTCAGTGCGCTTTGTAAACATCACAATCTCTACATATCTGACACTTTTTCCGAGTCTGGAATGCAGCCTAGAAAATTGCCGACCAATTATGGATAAATGATTGATGACTGGTGTATGTAACTTGATTTCTTCTTTTCATACTCACTTTCGATTCATTGAACACGAATTTCAAGGTCCCGTTTTCGTTCTCGAGGACGTTACAGAAGGTAAATCGGAAGTGGAAAGATTATGAAAAAATATTACCCGGCGAAATAAGAATTCTTGTGTATAAACAGATAGATGACTGCATGTCGAGAATTGTAATAGTTCTTAATACCTTAAACTGATAAGATTGGATCGTAACTTCAGTGCGTAATATCGTTTCAATACTTCATCAATACGAGGGATTGTGGAGTATTCTTAATTGTACGAAATTCTCCGAAAGACCATAAGGATTTGGTCAGTGCGTTAAAATCGTAAAAATTCCTCCAGCTGTCTAAAAAGTGCCACAATCAATTTCTGTTATCAGTCCACGTGCATTGGAAAGGATAAGAAACAACAAAGTGAAATAAATGCCTAGCATTCTTTCTATACCATGTATTAAATGCAGTCTATGCTTTTCCTATTCGATAGAATTGAAAAAACAGTCCAAGAAGATAAGCATAACCGGAAATATTGATAAGATTCAGGACTCGTAAAAGAATTTGAAAATACGCTTGATTACGTACTGATGAGTAAGAATAATAAGAATTTAAAAAACACAGCATTATAAAATGGAGGTAGATCAGATCTGACAAAAATAATAATTGAACGGTAGAAATCCTTAATTTTTTAACCGCCCCGACAGTCGTTACTCGTGAAACGCACCTTATACAATTGGCCTTTCAAAAGACCGACCCGCGATTTGAAATTATGAAAGTTATTACGTAAGCTGCATATAGGTTCTTCAACATGGCGATTTCAACCTTTACCCAATAGCGTTGCTATATCGATATTAGAAATCATATTCTTCTTAAAATTACATAACCAAAAAAAAAAAAACCTGAGGGAATGATAAAAGTGAAAATAGTTTTCTAAAATTCTTATGTCTTTTCGATTAATTCGCTTTTATATACTTTAATCGAGTATTGTCACGCGTCTACGAGACTGCGAGACTTTTTTTTCTGTCAGTTTTCAAACTCGAATTCTTTAACGTCTCACAATGGCAGATATCGTAGCAACGCGCAGTAAATCTTTTGAGGTTACGACACCTACTCCAAGACGTAGCGTTTCAATCGGAAAAGGTGTGCCTCCGGGCAACGACCTACGCTAACTTCTGGTTGCCGTGGAAGGTTCTCCGGGTTCGGGGTAAGGTTCGCTTGCGAAATACTGGCATTTTTATCGGTCCCGGATCGGCCGCCGCCATGATCCAAGTGAAAGTTTCCTTCGGCATACGCAAAGCGAGAGCCAACCTGACATTTAGCGGCTGTCGGCGGCATGCGTATCAATAACTACGTACACAGTACTTAAACTATATATAAATAATTCGTTCTAACATTAATGTATATTTTTTTTTATTGCAATAATACACATCAACGATGAAATTTGTTTATCCAAGTATAAAATTTGATTGCAGATAAAAAAAGGTTAGTCGACTGGTATTTGAATTGCGCGCGCAAACAGTTATTAATACAATTATGAGTTACCGTCGACAAATTTCTTACTTTCACTAAATTTAAATGTCAGTTACATTATAGATATGTATTTACGTTAATTTTAGTCTAGAATATTCTAGACTAATCTTATTAAAAGTCTTTGTATTAAGTCATAGAATTCTTACGGAATTTTTTTTTTTATATTGGCAGCACTATCCATGTTTGATACTGTACTGTTTATTAGAGAGATTAGTATACCAAACGGAATCTTTCGCAATTCTAAACGAAAGCCAAACAGCCAACGGATTCCGCTTCTGGAAAGCTACAAATTTGTTTATCGAGCCTGAAATTACCAACGCGGAATCCAATCGGTCCTCTGCAGCTTTCACTGACATCGAACTGCTTGACTTTCTGGGTTTTTATGTCGCTGAACTAGAACATTTCTTGACTCTGATAGGACGTGCAGATACAATATTGTCTGCAGGTCGTTCAACCTTCGATACGCTTGAGAACATTATAACCTTCTGACCCTGACCCTGTTTTTTTATTCTCACACAGAATATCAAGTCGTTCCTCACTTTCTCAAGTGGGTCTGATCGATTAAATCTTCTTGGTACTACAGGTAGTTTCATTTTATTCGGTGCCAAAATCATTTGTAACCACAGCACTGCGCTTAGGCTGAAAAATTTTAAGGATAATTTATTATTATTATTAAAAAATATCTTATAGCGCATTCGAACCTGTGAGATGAAAAATCTTTATCATAAATATATCAGCTTTAAGTGCACCAAGGTATTAAAAAGAAGTACATACACTTATGACGCAATGGTAATAGACAGAAAGTGCAATTATTAAAAATAATTAGATAATCTATACTAAGCTGTGCAATTGATAAAACGCACTTAACGATACTGAGAATTGAGTATCTACTTATTTATTACGAGATTTAATTGATTTGTGAAGAGACGCGTAGAGGCTTATCAAAAAATTCTAATACGTCGACGATTAAGAGTTGACGGATACGTTGATAACGTAGTGATGACGTACACAGAGATTCCTATTGCGTACCTTTATCAATTTCTTAGTTTTCTTATCTGTTGATGACTGTTATCGAACCTCGGCTGTCTGAATAATTTTATTAATGACGTCACGAGTATCGTGGCGCGTTTGAATTTTTCAGGACCACGACAATCGGCTCTCACCTAATTAATACAATGTTATAATAATCGATTTATTTTTATCATTCAATTTCTCTTTCCTATATTTTTCAAGCTAGACACGTACAGGATCTTATCATTGTTATCGCTACATTTTTTTTTTTTATATTTTACAAGGCATACATGTTCGTCACTACGTCATCAATTGTTCTTTTATTTTCTCTAGTTTGTCAAGTTCGTCTATGATAACGACTGTTATCACTGATATTCCGTAAGGTTCGATTGTCTTGATCGAACGTATAGTCCTTTGAAAGATACGGATTGTGACTGCTTGTACAGTTTGCAGTTATTGATCTTACTAATCGCTTCGTTTGTCGATTTCTGTTAAGGATTCCAAAGATTTATCTTCTTCTTTCATCTTTTCTTCGTACTATAGCAAATGGGCGGTAGGTCTTAGTTTGATATGAAACATTTATTTTCTAGATGCTGTGCAATATCTCTGACTGTAATATTTAATTGAGATGAATCGACTCTCAAGTGAAGCGAATGTAACGTAATATGGAATTCAATAACATTAGTCAATGCATTTACGTATTGATTGCTAATAATAATACAGGACAATAATGCGGAGCCATTTCCTTTCACTTTAATCTTTTTAATACCACGTATTAACCTACGCGATTATTTATAAATGGTTAATCGAAATTTCGATATATTTAGGGGATTTTTTTTATTTTGTGGCATATCACGAGTGTGAGTTTTGATAGCGCGATTATAATCTGATAAAAAGAGACAGGCCTAGAAATTTTTCGAAACTTTTTCCGGGAACTTGGACGCCTTGATAAGCATTCTGATGGCTTTCGATTTTGGATTATTTATTATCATTGACGAAAGCGGTGATGGTACGTATTTTATTATTGTTAAGACGTAATCTCAAGTTCATCTAATCAACACGCATTATCTTTTATTGCATTAAACATTTTGTACGTATGAATGACGTATTTCATACGGATGGCGCGAAATTTAAATGTGACAGTTGGCGCTTACTTTATAACAATGTTAATGCAAAGAATTTATTGGGAGTGTCAGTGGATAATTTATGTAAGTTAAATAATTATTCCAATGAATGTTCACTGTAATTTGTAAGATTTGTCAGTGGGGATGGCAAACGTTTCTAACGGGATCGTGCAAGGTCGATGTTATATGGGAATTTAAATCTACTTTTTTTCATAGTAAGACTAGTCGGGAATCAGTTGGCATCATTAAAAATTCACGATTAGGCGAGTCAAGGATAACTGGATAACGGTAGTAATGAATTTTTTAATTCGGTTTAAATGACAAGAACGGCTTTTGAAGTTTGATTTAGCTTTCCTTGTGTGGAAATCTTGTTATTGGCTTTATTGGTTCATGTTACTAATGACTTGAAGAAATGTTCTTTCTTTTGTTTTGGCGTGATCACAGTTGAATTCTTTTTGAGTTTTGTAGCTATATACGGATACATATAGGTTAACAGCATTCAGGACAGTCGACCTTGGCTCTGGAGTGAGTGGAGGAATCGGGTGAGAAGTCGACCGAAACTGAAAGCCTTTCAAATGTCATCAAGGTTCTTTGCTTTCCATACCTGCTTTACCACTATCTTCGTGACTGTGGGCCAGGTTACTACTTTTTTTGTTGTTACCTTGAATTGAGAGAGGGGGGGTGTAAATTGGAAAATTAATAATTTCACATCCTCATCTGTAACTGTCACAAGAAATTTTGTATGGTTATATTGAGCACGATGGAAGTTTGTGGATATTGAAAATTCTTGTGCGCTGTGAATTTGTTTTCATTTTATATATTGTCATCTAACTGTTATTATGCTTTTCAGGAATCTTTGCATACCTCAACTATCTGACTCCGAAGACCAGGAAAGAAATTCTTGAGCTACTTGTTGGTGGACTCAAGAGACTGGAGTATCGTGGTTATGACTCAGCTGGTAACCACAACATTTATTTTAAAAATTCTTTAGAAGATACATATGTTTAATTACTCTTGTTCAGTCAGGCAGTTAACTATTTAGCAAGCAAAGTGTTATTTTGTAATAAAATTTTTCTGAAGATAGCGTAGCACTAGAATATGTTTTGTTATCTTCTGCTTCTCTCTTGATGTGGTATGTCTATACTGCAGGAATTTAGCAGTCGTTCCTTTCACTGAAAACTGCATTTCAACGAGTTCCTTGGTCTTCTCCATGTGTTAGGTCGTTTTGTTTGGTTGGCTACCTTCACGAATATTTTATCTGCATTCCTTTACTCTTCTATATTTAGAATTGAGCATATGGCCAAAAATGCCCTTTGTTTCACTGGATACCTATGCACATATGCACCTTTTATATGTATTTCAGGTGTCGCCCTCGACTCTCCTGATGGCAAGGATATCTCCATCATTAAGAAGCAGGGAAAGGTCAAAGCTCTAGAGGATGAAATCTTTAATCGTGAGTTTAACAGTTTGGACTTTATGTACTTTTAAATGAGAATTATATTGCTAATTTACTTATTTCTATTGTTAGGTACCAATCTTGACTTCGAGGGCTCTACCACGAGCCATGTTGGCATTGCTCATACTCGTTGGGCCACTCATGGTGTTCCATCCGAGGTTAATTCTCATCCTCAGAGATCAGACAATGAACAAACTTTTGTCGTTGTTCACAATGGTACTGTGACTGATAGATTTTGTTGATTTATCTGTAATATTGATTTTCGGTTCTCATGGATGGACTTTCTCAGGTATCGTCACAAATTACAAGGAAGTCAAGACTCTTCTACAGCATAGAGGATATGTATTTGAAAGTGAAACTGATACGGAAATCATTGCCAAGTTGATTCATCATCTCTGGGTTCAACATCCGACTTACTCTTTCCGGGAGTTAGTTGAACAGGTCGTCCAGCAATTGGTCAGTGTTACTTTCAATCGTAATAGATACTTTAGTTAAAACATTTTATAAATTAAAGATATATAATGTTTTAGGAGGGAGCATTTGCCTTGTGTTTCAAAAGCAAATATTTTCCCGGGGAATGTGTTGCTACCAGAAGAGGATCCCCATTGCTGGTTGGTATCAAGACCAAGACCAGATTGGCTACCGATCATGTACCGATTCTCTATGGGAAAGGTGAGTAAATTTAGATAAAAGAAATTTGAACGAAATCGGATAATATATTAAGATCGTATCTGATTCATAGACAAAGTCACAATTATTATATAAACCGGATATTCATTCGACAATATGCATTTTCGTACATGCGCACAAAACCGGAAGAGCTTCCTAATAATGGACGGATCTTAAACAATGGTGATGGATACCATTAAAAAACAACCGTAATTAACAATTCGATAAATAAGTTAATAATAATACCGATTCTAAATAACTATAAGCGTATTTACTTGTCCGCTTGGAAAGCTTCAGGACAGTACGTTAATCAATAGAAATTGGCGCATATGTAAAATGAAAAATAGTACAATAATACTATCCTCTAAATTCCTTATCGTCTGTAATGTGTTATCACTCAAGCATATTAATTATCCAGCAAAGACTAACAAGTGAATATTTAATTTTTAATAATTAATTAACCCGTATTGCATGCTCCTGTAATAACTATATTTGCACAGCATGAGCAGCTCTCTCGATATGTCTGCCACAATTTTCATTCTCTGTTTTACGTAATGACAGAACACATTATTTAGTATCCATGTCACCTTAGGAATATTTAGCATTTCATCACATATTAGAGATAGTCGTTATTCATGCTCCAATAGATGAGTCATGGTGATTACTTCAGGACAATTAATGACAGTCAATATCATCTATCTAGTTATACTTGGTGCTTCGTGCCTATCAGATTTTCATGCATAGCAAAACCAATGAGTAACTTTTAACATATGCAAGTTCTCGTACACATTTTTCACACATGATTATCATAGGTTATAGCTCCCATGATTTAATAATTGCGTAGCTTTTGCTACAGGCAGTTTATCGCACGTTTTGGCTACTGCTTTTGGAAAGTTTTGTAAAAATTTCCTTGAGTGATTCTTACATTATGATTTTAAGCCCTCTAGTGATTTATGTAATGTTTTCTTACATATAGAGATATGTTTAATGCATTTAGTTAAACCCTTTTTTCTTTTTCTATAAGATTTCCAGTTTTTTTAATTTTTTTTTTTTTTATTTGATATGGATACTACACAACTGTTTCTTTTGCATGAACGACCTACGATTTGCTCCCAACTTTCTACCTGAACAGATGACCTCCCACGCTCACCCAAAGGTATATACACTATTAATAACTTACCTTGGTTTGGTATCGGATCCACTTTATAAGATAAGATTTATTATCAGACAATTTATTATTATTTATTCTGAGATAGTAAAACTGATAAAATCGTTTGTTCTCATTCACATGTGGATGATCGGTGAGATCACAAACGTGGATCCGATGTCTGAATATTAAAACTGTCCAAATGTCAAGCTCGGTTGTTTAAGTACTTGTTTCCTTTTTAAATGAGGAATTGTGGTGTTCGTGAAATGCTGTCTTAAACATTGACACCCTCTATTACATGTGATCCATGTGTATCCCTCGAAAAAATGGTTGCCACAAATCCTATGTTATTCTATTTACGTTTAACACAATAATGCTAATCGATGTGCTTTTATTTGTGCTAGTGCGAATCTATTCGAAAAAATTATTTATTCCCTTGATTCTTACACTTTTCAGCAAACCTTTATCTTTTGTTTGCCGTGAAGCTTCGAGAAGCCGCAGATTTATGTTTCTATTATTCTTCCTGTTTGCAAATCCGTTCTAAAAATGTATTCTCTATGATTGCATAGTTTTCCTCTGATTTGAAGGATGATCTACGACTTATATAAAATGATTTTATGCAATTAACAATAGACGCGAAGATTAATTATTTATTATATGATATAGGTTAACAAATCACGCAATTCTTTTGTTGTATCCGACTATTATTCTTGAGTAAACGAGAAAATGCCATGTTGATATAAAATTTATAATTTCGAAAAGTTGCATATCGTATACCTAATTTCATAAAGAATAATGCTCCAGCCAATACTTAGATCGGTTCTTTCAGTTTTTCGCATGTTTTGTTCTTTCACTTTTGTTCTTATTGCGTATTGTTTTGTTACGTAATGTCTCAGCATGGTTTGTTTATTAATTGTTTGTTTTTTTGTATTTCCCTACCCTCCGAAATCTGCAGACAGTGATGCGGCGTCTAAAGGTATTACTTTACGTTCAGATTACGTTTATTTGCATGTCCTCGTTATCACTTTGTTCGCTTTGGTTTATTGAAAATTCCTATTGCACGAATGCACTTGTGCATTTCTTCATAAACCACTTAATAATTTTCATGCTTGCACTTTTTTATGTAATTTCTCTACAATTATCAAAGGTACTGTTGCTTAAAAAAATGTGACATCTAAAATCATAAATACCCTAATGACGGAGAGAATAAATCATTGATCCTGACGATCCTAAATAATAATATATCATGTCTTTTTAAATTGAAAAGATCCTTTCAGGGAAACATATCTTTTTTACTTACATGCAGGGTGTGTTAACATACATATAGCGCGGTTAACGAATAAATTTAAGAATAATGAAAGAAGAATAATTAAAAACAATAAATTAACCTCATTCACATTATTAATTAAAAATCATACTTGTATATCATACATCATACAATTAAATCTCTTTCTTTTTGTTTACAGTAACAAATGGTAAAGTTTCATGGTGGTGGGGCTTTGGTTTTGGGTCTCATGGTGACGTAATGCAAAATAATTTCAAATATACACGTAACTTCATACTTGGCAATTAACTATATCTTTGTGATAAAATTTTCGTAAATTCCTGCAATCTTTGTAATCAAGTTCAAATTTTGCGTTTCGTCGCTGCATTTCATTGCCTCATTTTCAAAAATGTTTGGCAGCTATTTTAAGTTAAAAATAATTTTAATACAAAAACAATTAAGAATATTCATAACAGATCACAGACCCCATGGACGTACTGCTGACCTGCCCGTGATACCGCGAAGTGACAGTACTTCAGAATTTCAACCCCTGGAGGATAAGGAAGTCGAGTACTTCTTTGCGTCAGATGCCAGCGCCGTCATTGAGCACACGAATCGCGTCATCTTCCTCGAGGTGAATACTTTATGGAATTTAATTCATATTGTATTATTAAAAAAAAGAAAAAGAAAAAGAAATTGCCTGGAGAAAACTGTATCCTAATTTTTTTTATGTAAATATTCAGGACGATGACGTGGCAGCCGTTAAGGAAGGTGCCCTTAGCATTCATCGTCTTCGTCGTTGCATGGATGATCCTCATGCTCGTGAGATCACCACCCTGAAGATGGAGATTCAGCAGATCATGAAAGGCAACTACGAGTACTTTATGCAAAAGGAAATCTTCGAGCAGCCAGAGTCTGTTGTCAATACCATGAGAGGACGTTTGAATTTCCAGGACAATTCCGTTACTCTTGGTGGAATTAAAGTGCGTTTTCACAATTTTCTTTATATTTTTGTACACAGTTTATTCCTTCCAATTTCTCTAACTTAATGCATATCTTTGTAGGATTACATTCCTGAGATTAAGAGGTGCAGGCGTCTCATGTTGATTGGCTGCGGAACCAGTTATCATTCTGCCATTGCCACCAGACAACTTTTGGAGGAGCTCACCGAGCTGCCTGTCATGGTCGAACTGGCTTCTGATTTTCTGGATAGAAATACTCCAGTCTTCAGGGATGATGTTTGTTTCTTTATTTCTCAGTCTGGTAAGAATTTTTTCTATTGCACTCTATGGCATCAGCTGGGCCTCCATTGTCTTATGTGGCTTTTGTAACTTTTACATAGGTGAAACTGCTGATACCCTGATGGCACTTCGTTACTGCAAAAGTCGTGGAGCACTTATTGTTGGTATCACAAACACCGTGGGAAGTAGCATCTGCCGCGAGTCACATTGTGGTGTTCACATTAATGCTGGACCTGAAATTGGCGTTGCCAGTACAAAGGCTTATACTTCACAATTCATTTCCTTGGTGATGTTTGCTCTTGTCATGAGCGAGGACAGAATTTCCCTTGGTACAAGACGCCAGGAGGTACTTTGATGCAATATGAATCTCAATTAATTTACTTAATGATTAATGCTAATCAATTGGTCATTGGTAGATCATAGAAGGCTTGAAGAACCTGGACAATCAGATTCGCGAGGTATTGAAGCTGGATGACAAAGTCAAGGAACTGGCCAAGTCGCTCTTCCAACATAAGTCACTCCTTATTATGGGTAGAGGATACAACTTTGCCACCTGCATGGAAGGCGCCCTGGTAAGATTATTCTCCTCAGGATGCCTGAATTTTATTTTTCTAATGATTTCTAATAAACTCTTTTCCTTGTAGAAAGTCAAAGAGTTGACTTACATGCACAGCGAAGGTATCATGGCAGGTGAACTAAAGCATGGACCTTTGGCTCTTGTCGATGACTCCATGCCAGTGATCATGATTGTCATGAGAGATCCAGTCTATGTTGTGAGTAATAAAGAAATTCCACAGGAACATCTTCCACGGGTGAAGATAATATTAACGTCTTATTTATCTCTTTCCTTTCAGAAATGTATGAATGCTCTTCAGCAAGTGACGGCTCGTGAGGGCAGACCAATTGTCATTTGCGAGGAGGGAGACCAGGACACAATATCCTTTGCCGATCGTGTTCTCGAGGTGCCCAAGACTGTCGACTGTCTTCAGGGTGTTCTCACTGTAATTCCCATGCAGCTGCTGTCATTCCACATCGCAGTATTACGTGGCTGCAATGTTGACTGTCCTCGTAATTTGGCCAAATCGGTGACGGTCGAGTAGAACGACGTCATTCTCAATATCGTGGACTCTCATTACCGGGAGCGATAAGTGTCGTGGGAATGGCTGGGTGGCTGTCGCTCGCATGCAAATTCACCTTGTGCCATAGTTTTCTGACAATTGAAACTGATGTCAATCACACTTGGCCTATTAACCAGATCCCACGGGCTTGAGAGAAACGGATTGGAGTATGACTTTAACGCGGACGAAGGATCGCTCATTGGAAATTAATTTTATTTTAAGCTCCATTCGCCCTCGCGTATAACATCACGCTTTCTTCCATCTTGAGATTAAATATTCTTCTGAGGCAGATTTTTTAAACTCTTGGATAAGTCGCTCGCGGTTTACCGTTGTAGCGGTATATAGATTTAGGCTGTTGGCGGATGCAGTCGTCCTATAATAATTTGCGAGCTACTAGCTGCTCCTTTATTGTGTTTGAAAACGGACGACAATAGAATCGTAGAGATCTATTTATCGTTGATTTGTGAGAATCGTGGATTTATCGTTATACTTTCTTTTTATTTTGTTCCTAATGCAAATGCATGAAATTACTTTTTGTGTGAGTAACACATGCATTTATTATGCACAGAAACATTATACAATACCTGACACGGATAGAGACAAGTAGTTACATGTAAACACTTGAGATATACAGAAAAATTATAAGCGTACCCCTTAGCATTTAGTACTATTATACTTATACATACTAAATTTTGTGATCGTACTTAGTAATGGGATTAGTCTCTAGCCTCGAGCTGCATATTCAAAATTTGTTTATCGAAGACAATGAAATTCAAAGTATTGCATTCTTTTGAATCTGAGTATATCTTTATTTATATCATTTTCTTGTATACTTTCTATTTTCAAAAAAAAAAAAAAAAACGGACGAGCGACCTCTCTACGTCGTATTCTAAATTTTTAGATTAGTATAAAGACTCATATACATGAAAAAAAAAAAAATGGTACATGTATACTGCAAATATTTTAAATAGTTTGACAGACTGGTATTTTGTCAAGACTATTACCTACGAAGAAACATTAGTTCTTTTTGTAATACGCAATGAACTTTTGTAAATGATATAGTATATCGTAGACATTTATGTTCATATGGGATATGTGGCAGGGTACACATCCCTTCTAGGATCTCTAAGTTTTTGATCTTTTTATTTTGTTTTTTAATGAGAACTAAATTCTTACATATGAGAACCCACATATGGCAATAATTTTGTAGAAAAAATTACAAACTGCGAGTCTCTTAATCTGTCATTTTTTTAATGTGACTTAGAAGGACTGCAAAGAAAGACCCTCTTGCTAGTTTTTTCATGATAACAATTATGTATGATAGATCTTTTAAGTATACGGTTGACTATTGGACTACAATATTTTTGTTATATTATATAATATACATATGCACAATGAAATAAAGATGTTTATTTTTCTCCATGCGCCTTTCAAAACTTTCCTTGATGCTCCCGTGTACGTTGGGTTGCTACTTTCAATCTAATTGATGAGCAAATCTACTCTCCTACAAGAGTAGTAGTGAGTGCAAGCCTCTGGTCAGACAAATACGTTATCGTTATCTGAAATCGACTACAGCCAATTCGTTACTGATTAGATAACTCAAAATGAGGGTGGACTTTGCGATCAGCCACGGATACGGAAATGAAATCCTTTTAAGTACCGTAGATGATGCTAGTACCGTTAACCGTGAAGTTTTGATTTAACACGAAGAATACATTAGAATCAATCTATTATCACTGAAATAGATAACAAGTTGAAATACGCGGATGTTAGTAGTAAACATCCTCTTCGCGTCAGGCACAGAAGGCAAACCAATATAATTAAAGAGAAAGGTGAAAAACCAAGAGCATCTTAAGGATTAGCATAAAATTCAATTTTTTACACGTAAGCGATACTTCTCTAACAAGGAATTATGCTTTGGGGATGATTAGGCAATTCAAAGAATGCCGCCCCGTGTGCGCGCAGGGTTGTTTGCCAAGTAGTAGAGGCGCGTTATCGGTCAGGCGCGTACGGTTCCAAAATTTCGGAAGCATCCACCGAGTTTCCCGTGGAGCGTCGCTGCGAAGGAGTACACGGTAAAACGTCGTCCCGTGATGCCAGTTTTCGAGCCGTGCCGAGTTTATAGTAAAAAGTGCGATATCCCTTGGTATCGTTGATTAATTAACGTCTAAATTTAAACGGGAAAGGATCGTATTTGGATTATTTATTGGAGGTTGGCTGGTAACGTCGCACTACGCGAGTCAGTCGAGGGTCTGCCGGCGAGCGGAGCGGTCGCGCCGTGAAATCAGTCGGTGCCGCAAATATTCGCTGGCACGGCCGAGATTTGCCGAAGCTGTGCCACGGGACTTCGGCCCTGCGGACAGGCGCCCCGTCTACTAACATAGTTTTATCGATCGAATTTGACCTGCCAAGTTCCCTAGCGTAGTCGCTCGGTTTTCACTAGTGAAGTAAATATTGTAGTTTGTCGGTATGGCTGCCCAAGCGGCTTGCACGCGGTTCAGTGATAACTATGACCTCAAGGAGGAACTTGGAAAGTAAGTACATAGCTTTGTACATTATCGTCTTTCATATCCATGACTTTTAGCCTCGTCGATTTATACCTTACCGGATCCTGATTCCGGTTGTCGCTACTCGCACTACATGTATATACACATATACATATATATCGAACGTGTCGGCACTCGGGGACTAGCAGACGATACCGTGCTGTCGGCCATGGCCGCCACTGCCGTGGTCGCTGCCACTGCAACTTCATCGTCTCGATGAAGAACTATCATAACAGCCTTCTCTTCTATTCCCCAGGAGGATTCTCAACGTCCTCGTTGCATTTCGTCTATATTTAACGCGCTTAGTCTTTAGGTGCGTGGCTCGTGGCCCGGACGCTATATATAATTATCAGGCTACCCGTACCAGAACTCTTCCTTCCTTGCCGGAGTCGTGGTGAGCCCTCTCTCGACGAAGCCTCCGCATCGCTACGATCTGTCACCAAATCAATACCCTAGCTACTTGCTTCACTGACTGACTGACTGACTGACTTACTTACTGACTGACTGGTGTCCCTAAGTGATTCTTTACCTCCTTTCTTAATTCTTACGTCAATTCTAGCACCGTGCATTCACTCGGTATGGGCTGTTCGGTCTTGTAATCAACTCGAACTTCATCTTGTTTGTAACTGTCATTCGTGTGCTCCTTTTTCTTGCCTGGGACAAATCTATTTTTAGTTATTTCATTTAGGGTAACATTTCTACGGGCGGCAGGTGGTTGTCGAATATATCTTTTGTCATTCGAGACATTTTTTTAAGTTATTTAACGGTTGGTCCTTTTTTATCTGTCATTGGTTTTTTTTTGTATTTTATCTCTTGAACTTTAATCACGTGAACCACACCCTTTCATTTTACTTGTTTCCTAGTATCCTTGTTTGTCTGCCTTCTACTGATTGCTTAGGTTTTGTGGTGGTGGTACTTATGGGAGATTTTGACAAAGCGTTTTCAATTCCAACCTGCTACGTAGTAAATATAATTTTTCCATATAGTTTTCAGTATTGAATTACATTAGAAGACTAGGACCACACCCTGAAAGCTTACAGAAGTTATTAAATAAGAACGATACACGATTTCGAGGTTATGCTCACGAAACTTCTGTTTGACAGCACGCGTCGTTCTTTTATTCTCTTTCATTCGCTCGCTCGGTCTTCCTCGCTCTCTCCATTTCTCCTTAACCTACTGACGATCAGTCAGTGCCCAGTGAACCGTCCCGGCGTTAACCAGACACTCCGAGAGCTCCGAACACAATGCATGTACACAACAGACTTTAAAAATCTTCCCCTAGAGTACGACCACACCCAATCTGCAAAATTAATGAGAAAAAAAAAAGTAAAGAAGAAAAACAATCTCGCGAGCTTAAATCAGCAAAAAAATAAAGCATCGTCATCCATGCACTTTTTATCGGTCCAGTTATCAGTAATACCTCGATAATAAAAAATTTAAGAGATCCAAAAACGTAGATAAAAAAATGTCCAAATTTATCTACGGATCTCTCAACAGTTACAGGTTAGGTTCCGCAAGGTCTACTTCGCGGTCGTTAATATAACCTAAAAGAACTCGAGCTATCAATAGCCTGCAATTTGATAAGCCATTCTATTATCATATTGAGACAACGTCAAGATGCTTAAATACACCAGGGTGTTCGTGGATCGTCCCAAATTGTATCTCAAGCCAGTATACATATACGTGGCTGGACTTGACAAAGTTGCTAGAAGCGAAGGCGATGCCGATAGAGGTTAAAGGAGGAAGACTGCGCGTGGCGGGTAACGTAATCAAAACATTCCATACCGTGGATGAATAATTCAGCGGTACTGCATCAAAGGAATCCATACCTGTATTTCTATTGGGCAACGAAGGTCCAAGGTGTCGATCGTGAGTAACGCCGATCAATTCCTCATCGATCTCCTTCGAGGAAAGCTAATTGTCCAGCTCGCCATTAGCTCCCCATAATCCACGTAGTCCGTCCGTTTCACATATGTACACGCAGGGTTATGGAATTCGACTTGAGCGATCAGGAAGAAGCGGCCAAGTCACGATTTTAAATTGAGATACGTAAATAACGAAAACAAAGAGAACCTTTACACGGAGGCGAAAAAAATACGTAGACAAGAGCTCTGAGCACTGATGCAACTACGACTGCGAGTCGAGGGCTCAGAGGCCACGACCGTCCATTCCTACAGGCCTAATTGTTATTTTGACTTTTTTGAATCTCCCGCCATACACCACTCGCATCGTTTCACTGTAAAATCCTATATATTAACCAGTCGCTACTCGTTGTACTCTTATGTCTTTTTGGTTGGTTATCCGACCCATCCCTACCTCCTTCATTGTTTTGTCTACGTATATTATATATCGTGTACTCAGGTATATTTGATTTATGTCTGTTGGATCTGTGGAACACGGTTTGTTCACGCTAATCTAGACCTGCCCATACGCTGTTCAAGTTGAAACAGGCGGAGCGACTTATTTTCACTGCTGATTATGTACACGGGTGCAGACAGTCTGATTTTAACGTTTAATTGCGCAGTGGGTTAGTGCGCATATCAAACAGGTACTCACGCTGTTCTTTTCATTTGTGCAACTGCACTTTGACGTGTATCTGATATTTAGTGTATTTAAACGAGACAAATATTATGCTCGTAGCGTAAGGCGAGAGTTTAAGATTGTCATTATTTTTGGGGTTATCTGTACGCTATGTTATTCGAGTTATCTATTATGCCGCGTTCACGCGGTAGACTTGTTATGACTAGAGAAATATTGACACGGCATGATGGAACCGTAACTGTTTGTAACCGTTGATTCCTTTAGGCCACCTATTGGCTGAGCCCTTTGAACTTTTCAAGAGGCAGGATAAATCAGCCTGACATCGATATCCAATCGATCTTCTTGATTCGCGGTTTCAAGCTCGAACGGATAATCGGCTGTGATCGATAACCACGTTTAAATCGCAATTCGCGTCGGCTTATAGCCAAAGTCGATTCGGATGTTGGCTTTGGCACAGGACGCTTCCCTGCCTGACATTAAGACCTGGTAAACATTGGCTCCCACGAAAAAAGCTGGTACTACTGTGTACTATTGCATATGTGTATAAACACACTGTCTAGAGTCACGCCGTGAGAAATTCAAACTGACCGATATACACAGAGACCCGTCCTACGCGTATATTTGGAATGCTACTCTTATTGACGTTAGGTGTAATATTATTATGACTACCGCAGTTGGCTTCTTTTTTTTTATTTTATTTTTTTTTTCTTTATCGAATTTACCTTAACGGCTGCGGTCACGGTCTTTCGAATGTGTTTCGTAAACGTAATTTTATGCGGGTCACACGGCACGCGCTTCTTTTGTAAAACTAGAAAACAGACGCGCGTCTGAACATGCCTACGTAACGAGTCCGACTACGTGAGTCTTTGAGCGTCTTTATTTAATTGCTCGTTCGCTTGGACATTGTTTCTTTCTGTATCTGATAAATCGTTAATTTTTCATTGGACCGTGTATCCCTATTTATTCTTTTATCGTTCTATTTTAGGGAATGTAATTTTAGTATGTTTTTATTTTTTTGGTTATGGCCGTCACGGACGACGTTGAATTATTTAACGATGACCATCGATGTTCTTTCTTTTTTTTTTCACAATAGCATAAATATCCCGACTAACGAGGCCTAGGATAATTAGTGGTAAACAGTCGAACTCTTGCGACACTATTTCGAACACAAAACGGAGGTCTGCGGTTTCTACGCGTGCTGGAACAGTGGGCGTTAATTTCATATCCCAGTACCGTTAATTAGTAGTCGATAATTAAAATCGTCGCTCTGTTGATTTGGTAAGCCTCGCGCTTCACCTTGTTGCCATTCGACAGGCAGTCAAATCCGCTCGACGACTGTTGACGAACATCACTTTCTGATTTTATAATTGACAAGGGCTCTGATTAAATTCACTGAAGGTCACGTGGATATCGTATAGGGACAATTGAACTAAAAAAAAATGGCCGCGATCTGTCAAGTGAATTTAGTGATTGACAGATCGCGGCGATTTATAACGCACGATTATAACAATGGAAATGATTCTTTGACCGCGACAAGCCGCCTTTTCACGAAGTTCACAGCCAACTGAAAAAATCTCATGAGAACAGTGTAAAGTCCAAAGTCACAAAATTTATTAATTTAATTCCAAATAACAATGCAGGCACATGTTGTGACTTGATAAAAGTCCCTAGGATTTTTTTCTATGGACTTTTTAAATGTCACCAGATTTCCATCAATCTTATCTATAGTGCGTTCTTTGTTGTTCTCTCTTATGCAATATATTGTGCCTGCCGAGTGAAACGGACTTTTCCAGCCGCCCATGCTCGATCCCGACGCATGCTCGAAATCCAAAAATAAATTCCCAGCCGACGGCGTGGTTCTAGCAATGGGAACGGGAAATGCCGAGGTCACGGGAATAACTGTTTTGTTCCATTCCACGTAGTTAGTTTTCCTACCTCTATCTCGGGGGAGCCACGATAACACATTGTAATTCGATATTCGATCGATACAGTCAAACTGTAAGAAAGGAGCGTGAATTGGTTTGAAAAGAATCTTTTTTTTTTTTAATAATTCACACGTGAATTGGGCGTTATATAAATTTTTATTGATTCGACAGAGCACTGCGTATCCGCCTTTATCCACATTGCGATATGTGTATTTATACTTTACATACGTTGTTAATGCTAGTGACTCGCGGTATATAATTTATCGAATGATAATCGATTTCCCATTGTGGGAGGAGTAAGAATTTTCAAAATTTCCCGCCAACCCCCAGACTCTCCTTCGAACGATCGTCTGTCCCTCTTTATTCGACTCGCGTAACCTCCGCGTAGTCCCCTGGACTCGCGTTTTATTGTACAACGTTCGCGCGAAAGAAGGTTTACGATCGTTGTAAATTATCTAATGGCAATTACTTGAAGTGGCCGTTACTTGAAGGATAAATGAAAATCGGGTTCGCGCCATTTTTCTTTTCTTTTTTTTACTGTATATATGGAACCGTGGTGACTTGTCGTAATCAGTTACTTGCATTAGCGACCCACTTCTGTTTAAGCTGCACTGCAGCTTATGTTACCTTGTCGGTTCCGATTTTCCTTGACAATTTTTCATATAATTTGTATATCTATATATATGATTAATAATGTGTATTGTATATATATGTATATATATAGAGGCACAGCCAATACGAGTAATCGAACTCCCTTCTCCTGGGAACGACGATAAGACCTCTAACGCAATAACGTGATAAAAGTGGCTTCGACAATTTTTCATAGGATATATATGTATACAGTTTCATGGAGTAATATATTATAGCAGGTAGGTATCTGTAACAAGACACTATAGATATACTGGAGTTTAGTATATACGTATATCGTGTATAGCATATTTGTTAAAGGGTTGTTAGGTGCTTCTTGGGTGCAAATGTATCACCTAAAGTGCAGGTATCAATGTCGCGTCAGGTATCTTTGAACAGCGCTTATGCACCGTTATATTTATATATAAATGGAGCAACTGGCTAGAAACGACAGTATGAAAATTGTCCACGACAGCACGTTCCGCTTTGTTACATTTTTTTGCGATGCAGCCGATACGTACTAAAGGGTGTACATACATAGTTACGTACGAGGTCCACTCTATGTTGATACTAAACATCGATCCGCCCTCTGGCGAGAGCGCCTGGCTGTCAAAGTTTAACCAAAATTATACGTTTCATCCCATTCGCGTTGGCCCTCGGGTAAATATTTTATGGCGTCAATGCTTGGTTTATCGGATATCGTGGAAAAGTCGAGTAGGCAGCCATTTTGATATTTGACGATAACTAAGCAAGTATAGCGAGACTGAAATTATAACAGAAAGGATTTTCGTAAAGTAATCCGAAGCGCCTGTAGCCGCAGTTATGTGTATGGTTAAAGGAGTAATTACTTTTGAATAATAAAAAAAGAATTAATCGTCTTATCGAAATGTTTTTATTGGCTGTTGAACGTATAATGGGGGGCGTGTACGTACCTATCTGGCTGGGTGTTAAGGCGGTCGGGAGAAAGGGTGGAGGGGGGGGGGGGTATAAACCGTCCTGTCTCACAGCGCGTCGAGCGTTTCGAATTCCTGTAAGTGAACGACGCTGTAAAGCGGCAGTTGTTGGCGAAGTGTCTGTCGATTGGACAATCGTAAAGCTTCGTACCGTCGCTTTAACGCTCGTTAAAATGCAGTCGTAGAACTATCCCGTGACGGCAGTCCTCGAGCTCCTTGAACGTCTCCATTTTCCAGAACGTCCATTAGAGTGACGCTCCAATCGCACAGGCTTCTGGGTAAGAGCTAGAGACGCGATGTTTTCACGTCGCCCTGTCAATTTTCACGTAGCTGCATGTATACATATAAATTCGACGAGAATTTAGTTGAGCCTCGTAACAGAGAGACTCGGGCCCTTTGGCGACAGCCTTCTGTCGATTTACCGTAAGTGCAAGCAGGACGCGTAAACAAACTGACGCTTATCGAGTGTACGCGGGTCGGCCTAACCTTCAAACGTCACGGTGTGTCTCTGTACGAAAAAGCATGGGAGCGACAGACTGGATATCGGATACAAGTAACCAGACTTCGATACTGTTGAATATGTGGATAGGACCTAAGGTTTGTTTAACCGTCGATTCAATCGGTTATGTCTCGATGACGCTGAGTCTCTCTTCCCGTTCAATTAGCTCCACTGAACGCCACCAGGTGGTATTTACAATGCACAATGACAGCGGGCTGTGAACATAACCTCATTGGCTGTTACGGTGATCTACCCACGGAGGCAAATGGCCCGATTTCACGTCTCGAAGCCATTCATACAGGGTAGGCCTTTATTTTTAGCGGAGGACTGACTGCTCCAATTTCATCCGGCGAGAATAGAGTGGCGCCTCCTCGGATAATGAGTGGCTCTGCGTATTATTATTATTTATCGCTCACCTCTCTCTCGCACTTTCTCACTGACTATATCTATACATCTTGATACATAATGAGGGGGCCTCGGCGACTGTACTCTGTCTCTCACTCTCCCCCCCCCTCTCTCTCTCTCTCTCTCTCTCTCTCTCTCTCTCTCTCTCTCTCT
>JARQSW010000427.1:2840115-2872334 GCA_030142375.1 Calameuta pallipes
TCTCTCTCTCTCTCTCTCTCTCTCTCTCTCTCTCTCTCTCTCTCTCTCTCTCTCTCTCTCTTTCTTTCTCTCTTTCTGTCACCAGCGACGAATAAATTTAAACTCTCCTCCCTGTCGTCTGGCTGATTCGCAGTGCTTAGTCGGCAGACATATTGCTATGTTCACAGTTATTTTTATTTCTCTTATGCTCGACTTCACGCGTATCTTTACCATACGACACCGTCATTTCTTATGTTAATGTTTATCACGTTCAATACGTCGCTTCCGTTTGATTTATAATATACGAATAGCTACCCCCGAGACACCCTACGAGTCCTAGCCGTCCAAATCTATTTATCCAAGTTGTCCACTACGTATCGGATAACACGATAGGAATTTTCTTCTTTTATTCTAAAAATAACTTTCAGTTAATTCGCCGTTCCCTTGATAAGTTTGCCCCACCCGTTATTATTCGCAGCCAGGCGCTGCATTATTTCGTCTGTTCCCTCGGGTCTGCTTTTACTTCTTCTTAGGCTCATCCGGTTCCCTCTGCTACCCTCCTTCATCCTTGCCTTCTCGTCCCCACAGTACCTCATTTTTTTTCTCCCTTAAGACTTTTCCATTCAGGCACGTGTCTTCGATATCGCTCAGTGACGTCACCAACGTGCACGTGTCTCTTTCGCATATGTCAAACGACGAAGAATCCGCAGATCTCGTGTCTCCG
Source organism: Calameuta pallipes (assembly GCA_030142375.1). Lineage (NCBI taxonomy): Eukaryota > Metazoa > Arthropoda > Insecta > Hymenoptera > Cephidae > Calameuta > Calameuta pallipes. The sequence continues at coordinate 2,840,819 of JARQSW010000427.1, forward strand.
CTATCTCCTCTATATTAATGGCACCGATTTTTTACTTGATTATCATTCCTACTCGACCGCTCGCTGTATCCAATGAATTTTCCATTAACCAATATCAGCCTCTCATGACTTCTCTCATGGGCAGACACGTGCTCGACCTGAACTATAAGGCCGTAGGCGGCGACTATACGTCTCGTTGAAAAATAAATATAACTTTCCCACGTCAATTCGCTTGAGTAGGGTTTCTCAGGAGGTTTCCTCGGTAGTTCCTTGGGGGCTTATTGGGGGGCCTTCGTCTTCAGGCTTTGTATATATATATATATTTATATTTATATAGGCTACTCTTGTTTTCTCACATATTTGACGAGGAGACACACCTTCCTGTGATATCCTTTAGCATACAAAGTCTATTTTTGGCTACGACACAATATTTAAACGTTGGACATAAAATTTCATGCATGTATATAGATATGTAATAAACGATATCAATAAACCATTGTTAGGACAGATAACAGATAATTTTCTCAATGTCAATTTATCCGGCTCAATTTATTAAGATAAAATCGTGTAACTGGTTAGGTCGAACCTTCAGAGAATAATCAAAGTGTCACCAATCACAATGGTATCCTAATACTGTACGGTTAGTCGGTGGGATAGTGAAAGCCAATTTAAATTTAATATATTAAATTTTTTTTTTTCTTTTTCCTTTATAACGCACCGAATTTTCGATTCAATTAAAACTCCTAACGCGTCTAAGCGTCGATCGCGCTCTTAATTGGAGCTCCCGGCCCTGGGGTTGCGTCGAGATGCCAGAGGGTGAAAAAAAGATAAATAGAAAAGTAATGAATCTCGCGCTCGGTATATACACACGCGTAAACACTCGTTCTCTGAATTTACTTTAGGACCTCGACTCGAGTCTTAGTGAGTCTGGGCGAAAAGACTAATTGAAAAAGTTAATTAGGCGAATCGCTCGTGGAAAGAGAATTGCGCATGCGCACACGGGGATAAGGAGGTTATATATATACACGCGTATACCCACAAGTCAGAATTGTGCCAGATCTTAGAAACGTATTTGAATTTTAATATGATTGTCGTGAGCGGTTTTTTTTTTTCTTTGGTTGGTTCCTAACTTTTTTTTGATTCATTACATTTTTTTATGTTTGCTTCAGAATTTTAACCTGATTGTCATGAGCGGTTTTTTTCTTCTTTGGTCGGTCGGTAACTTTTTTTTATTTATTATATTTTTTTATTTTTGCTTCTGTCTCGTTATGTATTTCGTACTCTTTGTAGAGGATACGTTGTTGGCTTTTATGTATCATATGTGGATCGTGATTGGGAATTGGTCACGGGAATCGATAACGATAACTACTAGGGAATTCATTGCCGGCGGCTTTACTGCACGTGCAAGGTCTCTGCCGTAATGCGCTCAGATTAAATAGCGCGCGGCTGCGGAATTGTATTTCTTGACTTTGTTAATTCGAATTGACTTAGGACGATCACGTATCCTCCGGATAAATAAAAGTCGCGGAAAACTGGTAATCGAGGAGCCCAGGGAATTGCGGGAGAAAGAGTTGTGTGGGGTTACGTGATAAGGGTAGTATAACACGATAAGACAGTATACGTGGTAAATACGTTGGGTCGGTGGTCAAAAATAATAGCGCTTTTTTATTCAAAAAGCTTCGAAGAGAAAAGGCAATTATTCTTGCCCGTAATTAATGTATATTAAAGAAAATTTGTTTTTCATATACTTGTAAGCGATCAATTTTTTTTTTTTTACTTTTTTAAGGATCATTTGAATTTTGGGGCTTATCGCTGGTATCAGTGCGTTCTAAAAGTATGCCAATTCGTCCGCTTCGAGAATTGCTGTTACACTTTTTTTTTTTATTAGGTTTTCAAGTTCTACTTTAGGTCCATGCTTCTTGAGTAGACTCGGAATATATATATATATATATATATATGTGTGTGTATAAGCATATATATGATGCTGCAGCTTTGGTGAAATGGGCTGGACTTCGGCCAGGAGGCTCTGCCAGAATTCCACCAGAATTCGCGAGAATTCGAGGCACAGACAACCAAATCCTGAAGGTTCACCACCATCGCGGATACCGTTATTTATTTCTGTGTTCGGAAAATCCCTGCTGGCAAGTCGCGGCTTTTTTTTTTTTTTGCATTTGCAAATTTTACTCTACGGGTGCCCGAGATTTATATATATATACTTTCTACGTGCTTAGTTTTTATTTTATTTTTTTTTCTTCGTCCGATAGGTACAAATTCCTAGAAAATTCTCACGCGCGCATATATACATATATAAAACTCTAGCAGACGACAGGAAGCCCACTGCTAGAGCGTCTGTTTAGGTTATTAATACGTAGTGTTTTGGCGGCCCGAATAATCGCGGGTGGTGATCGTCGAAGGTGAAATATTTTGAAAATTTGCAAACTCTTTTTTTTTTATACCCACAAGCACCATTTTACATTTTATATTTACTTCGATTGCTATGTCGTAGCTTATTTGACATTTGCTATCCTTGTCGGTTCATTAAGGCTGTGTAGGGTTTTTTTTTCTTTTTTAAATGTTGGCTACAAGTATATAGCGCTTGTAGCCAGTTATCGTGTAAACACTTTATCACTTGTATCACTGCGCGTACAAGGAGTCTGATTTTATTATTGATCTTTTTTTTATAGCACCAATGCCTCCCCCTCCCACCCGTAGCCTCCAGCTGCTAATTTCCGGCCTGACAGCCGTGTGTAATTCCCTTCTTGTAATTGCCGTCGGTTTTTTGAGAAGGCGTCGAGACGTCGGTATCGATTGTTATTGGAGAGTCCAGACGTTGAAATGTAGCTTCATCACCGGCTGCGGTCATTAGGTATTGATTATTCCGACCAGTGTCAGATGTATAGATATATGTATAGAAGCAATGCAGACAACCCAACGGTCGAATATTCACGCTCGATGAGAGGATCGATTATTTAATTGCGATATTATTTTTAATTCGACGTCGATCGATCGAACTAACCTTTACTTATGCTGCCAGCATGTGGTGTCAGCCTGTGGGTGTTTATTTTGAAAATTCAAATTCTCTCTTTGTCAAGTTCCGTAGTGTTTCTGCTTCCTTTGGGTGTTTGGCAAATTTTCGTAAATTTCTCTAATTCGCGCGCGCGCCACGAATTTATCTGGCAAATTGAGCTCATCTCGAGTTCCCAGTTCGCCGACGTGGAAACGCCCCCGTTCCCTTTATACCTGAACAAAGTAAATTGGTCGCCAATGAATTTCCGACGTTGACAAAAGTCAGTGCGGGAATTTAACTTGTAACTGAGAAATTACGCTTGGCGCTTGATGGTTTTTTTGGATGAATCTCACGGTATTGTATATGGGTCAAAGGTGGTGGAGATATATTTTTTTTTGTTAAAAAAAATGGTGTTAGCGTAATTTTTTATATACGCATTATTTTTTAAATATATTTTTTTTTCATTAATCTTGTTCTCGTTTTACTTTATTCAGACCTCTTTTTTGGTATTCAGTCTTCGCCCTTCGACTTTTCGTCTTTCAGCGAATCTTTCGTGGTTCATTGACGCATTCACGTAGCTGGCGAAATAATGAATAATAAGTTTACGAGAAACGAGAATAAATTGTAAAAAAATAATAATGACAGGCTCGACCTATCTTTCTGTACGGTCTTGTAGGGAGCTCGATAAATTGCTATCTCCTTTGAAGATCTCAATTTATCCCGTCTTATATATTTCAGCCCTTTCTTTCTTCTCTCTTGCTCTCTCTTCCTGTCTCATTGGAAAGTCGCTCCGTCCACTTCCGCCTGTGTGATTATTCGGTACCTTCGTCTTTCGCCTCTGAAAGCGGCCGGCAGAGAGCGCCGCCTCCGCTCGACTCTCGACGGCAACTTCAAGTCGATCGATTCCTGCTGCTTCGCTGCACGGCGACTTTGGTCCTTACAGGAAAGTGACCCCGTGAATTTTTCATGGGGAATTTCGTATTCCCCTGAGTCCTCCGTCCCACAGGACATCCCATTCGTCCTTATATACATATTTACCAGGAATCTTCCAGAACAATTTACACGCCGCTTTCGATTACCGCCATGACAGTTTGAACACTTTGAAATTTTATTACTACCCGAAACAGACTTACGCCAGCATCCATTTACGTACGTAATGAGTAATGATCATTTCGATGATTTGGTAATTCGTTGCGTGTAATCATTCCATGGAGAATGTATCGGTAAAATCTAAAGAGAATTACCATTCTTTTTTTTCTTCTTCCTCTAGGCAGTTGGTAGCCACGCCAGGAATTCACCAGGCGAATGAATTCGATTCTTAATCAAAGTCAATCAGCGTCATTAAGGATAAACAGTGTCCACGTCATCGCGACTCGCCCCCCCCCCCTCTCACTCTCCTATTACTAATGACGTCAACACACAACTAGATGACTGCTCAGGATCAAGATGAAAGGGCTTTACCGCCTCTTCTCAGACACGTGGACCACACAAGACATCCTCCTGTATACAAAACAGTCTTCTAGATCTTGTGATGCCGGCATTAGGAATCCACCAGTCTTTTTTAATGATCATTTCGTCAAAATACATATAAATGATTTAACGAAGCTAAACGACATATTTAGTCTTTTGAATACTTGTCGCCATACTTCATTTCATTTTTGTCGCTCAGGCATGCGTTCACCTTTATTTCATTCTTAATACATTTATCATGCACGAATGGCTATTGATATTTTCTAACATCTCTTAATTTCTCATTTTTATTTTACTATATTTTGTTTTTCCTTTACGCTTTTTTTTTGGGGTAGCCTCAGCTACGTTATGCTCAAATCACAGCCACTGCAAATGCATAACTGCAGCCATGACGTAGCAATCCCATAATCTGAGCGAATATTCGGGCACGTATGGTGTCTCATTTAAACTATGACGTCATTCACATGCATATATGTGTGTATATATATATATACATATTGATGATAAGAAGAGAGGGGGTAATGTCCCTGAAGCTTCTATGATACAGTTTATGGCTCTTTGACCTTACTCGGAAGATGTTAATTTTACAGAGAGACCGTGGGAAACGCGTTGTTTACCTATTAAACATTTTTTTTTTTAATACAAAATGCCGGCTTTACACTGTTTCACAGAAATTGGATCGACCTGTGTACAGTTAATAGACAGTGACAGAATAATCTCTGCCAATAGTCTGACCTACTGGGGGTAACATCCCTTTGACATTTTTTTTCATCCTCTGACACCTGGACAAAATGCACAATTTTTAATCAAAAAAAGGAACGAGGATCCGAAATTGTTTTTTTATCAAGCATAGAATTTTTTTTGTTTCCTCATCGAGCACTGCTTCTTTCTTCGGCGAAGTGACGTCAAGACTTTGGAACTGTGACGTAGTCAGCACCACTACTAGTTAGTGTAGCTAGTTGCCGGTAGTCGTACGAGATGGAGTCTAACCCCCTGAGTGGAAAGGTCTTTGTCTATTCTTATATACGTTACTGTCTATACCATATGTAACAGTGACACATGTATGTACATACAAATCATTATATCGATCTTGTACGCATATCGGACGAGAAAACTTTTCCGTCTGTAAAAGAGCCACTGAATTTTTCAACTCTTTAACGTACTTCTTTTTGTTTAATACGTTTGCTCGTCGATGCCGCCATTTACTTTAGCGCTACTAAATATCCATAAGTGTACTTTGTCCGAGTTGTGCTTGTACACACTTTTATGTCCTTTGTTACGTATAAGCCAATGTAGCTGTATAATAATAACCTCAGGCTAGAATCATACCGTGTTCTTAAAAACGCTGAAAACGTGCCACGCTATAAATATTATTATGGAACATACGTATTTTGAGAACGAAAAATCAATATTTCTGATAATCTCGTAATTTCCTGTGGTCTTCGTTCGTTTGTAATGAAACATCAACTTTCTAGAACACAAACCGGTTTTATGATTGACATCGATTGTTCGTGAATCTCGTTACTGTATTCAAGTGGTAACTAATGTTTATAGCTGCACCCGCCGCAGTCATACCGATAAGACCCCAGCTAACGACACCATTGTGAAACAGCCTTGATACCTTTTTTTTTTCATGGGTCACATTATGAATAACCATCAATAATATTCCCACGTGACTGTACTGTAATTAATTATCCAAAAGACAGATGTACATCGTCGATCGCACTGTGAACTTTCTCCATCCTTCTATCAGTATCGTTCAGCATCCTCTTATATATTGTTTATTGCCCGATCGTTTCGATAGGGCCGTAGGGCAATTGAAAGAAATAAAAATATTCCCACGGTCGAACGATTTTTAATCTCTACGTTCTTCTAATTTAGATCAGGAGAGTGGATAAAATTTATTGATCCATCTGCCGCCATTTTTTATACTGAAAAGAAGAAATAACGAAAACGCACCGTGGGTTACGAAAGTTTCTGTCAGTCATTTTTGTCATTTCTAATCTTCGACGACAACGGCGTCGCCTGTCGGCAGTCGACGGGACTAACGTCCGAGGATGATGTACCGCGAGTATATTAATTCGTCGTAGGCGCCACGACGTATTGTAAACAGTGTCTGAATAAAAAAGAGACGTTTTCTCATGGGTATAATGGTAGGCGGTCTTATAGGTTAGGTTTGTGGGTGGCCGTTGGGGCAGATAATGTTGATTCGTATAACCACTAGGTGGAACGGAGTAGGAGGTTACGTTACCCCACCAACAGATGGAATTGTAAGGCGATGGAATGACGAGGAAGAATTGTGTAAGTCTTTCTGTCTCTGTATTATACCTATAAAGAAAGAATTTATATCGCGCCCATTGTCCTTCGCGATACTGCGACCATTATTATACTTTCTAAAAGTTACGGGCTACACTTTTGTGTCGGTTTACCATTCTTCGTTCTCGATTCTTTTCTTTGAGACGTCGCGCCTCCTGGCGTTCGAACGTGGAACCTACCGGCGAAGCGCGACCGTTAGTAAATAGTCAAATGACAGACAGTCAGACGGCTTGCAGAGAAGTGAACTAATTTCTAGGCAATTTCTTTTTCTTTCAATAAAAAAATGCTTAGGTCAAATTCTCTTCTTTTTATCTTAAGTGCCACGTCTTTTGTAACTACGTTCACGTTGGTACTGACACATGGCTTTTGTGTAGGTTAGGTTCGTTTGTAGTTGACTGCTTCTTTTTTTTTGGACTTCCGTGGATATAGCGACCGACGGTAGCTACGGTTTATATGAGATTCTCAATGGACTTCTGTGCTCTTAGTTCTATTATCTCGATTCTTTCTTTTTTTCTCGCCTTCTCTTCCTTTCTTTTTATTCTCTCGCCCGAATCCCCGGGTCTCCGTTAAATTCCTTATAGGTAGGTTAGAGGTACGTGCTGCGTTCACGGGGACGAAATCAGGAAGAATAGCAATGGCGGAGATAGAGTCGGTTAACTCGAAGTAGGATATCATCTCCAGATTACTTGCTAGCGGGTATAATAATAATAATTTCTCCTTTATTTTTTTCTCTTCCGTCTATTTCTAGGATTTTCTCGGGGTCCTTAAGGCAATCCCCACCAATCAGGAGTAAGTTGATAGCTACCTAACCTAACCACAGGTTCTATTCGCACGGCCTCCCGTGTTGCGTAATAAAAAAAAGACTTGCTGCTATATTCACGCGCTTTGTTCCTGCTTCAGTGGACGAACCTCCCAGGATACTATTATCGATATCCTAATTTCCTGGCTCTGCTGATTATCGAATGGCGCGTCCGATTATTAAGGCATTAAGGAAACCAGTATTTTGTCAATTTTAAAAAATAGCTAACCGCCAAGTAGACAAGTGAGTATGAAAAGTCTATTGTATTTTGAGGTTATGTCGTGCGAATCTATAGGTTACCAGATACCCTTGTGTATCTATAGTATGCTTTATAATGTATGTTTTACCTATATATACATATACACGCGCATATATATACTATACATAACCTTTATGCAGATGCTACCGCAATCCGGCTTCCTATTCCTTCGATATCGTAATTTCCTGAGCGACTGGCAATTACCCAGAGTTCCCGGGACAACGAAAGTATTATCACCGAGCGGATTCTCCCAATGGAATACTGTCTGTCCTGTCTGCTTTCCAGGACCTTTTCGTCGTTCCCAAGGATTACGGGATACTACCGGCCTACAAGTCAGCCCGGGGTAATCGATAAAACGATTTCCTAGCGCTAATAGAATACGAATTAAAATTCAATAGCGCCGCTGGTTTCTAATGCGACGCATCCTATTACCACCAGCGGACTATACATTATATACAGATATATAATAATGTACATCCGATAATAGTATATGACTTACAGCTGTATGCCGAACGTTAAGGATTTTTGAGATTTTGAGGTTAGGGCGCTCCTAACCCGTCCAACGATGCCAAGGACTCTCACAGTGAATTCAGCGAAACTTTGTCTCTTTTGCATATTACAATCGTATCCTGCGAAAGAAAAGGATACGCCTAACCACAATCATCCCTCGTTCTACTAAGCCGTCACGAACCGCGTGTTCCCTAATCATTTCGTAACCGTCCCCTCTCCCCTAACCATCCCTAACTTTTTTTCTAGTCTGGTGGTCGACCTCAAGCCATTGTTAGGTACCCTGGATATTTTTGGAATCTAGGACGCCAAACTCTGCACGCCTGCAGCGAACTGCAATCCTTGCAGCAGAATTTCTTTCTTTTTTTTTTCCTGGTACGCAGATCCCTGGCCTTACTAGGGATTTTCATTTTCGACGATCTGGTGACACGATAATTGGGTTAATTTTGAAATTGTTACCGATGACAATATTTGTAGATACTAATTTGAGGTTATGTGTTATTCATTTGTGTTATGTTATAGGCTTATATTCGTAGCTTCCTTTTTACCATTAGGAATGTTACCGTATAGTCCGTGCGGTTTAACTCCTGACTATGATCGACGACTGAACAACCGTAGCTACATGAGAAAGCGTTAATATCGCAAGAAGCGATAGGTTAGCCTGGTAATCCTGATCGATGGACTCCGTGGGAGAAGTTGCTGTGTTCAGTACCTACCTTTGACGTACTGGTCCACAGGAGGTTTTCCTGCGGTGGCGATGGCTGCGCATACCTTCTGACAAGGGGCACGCGCCTTAAGTCATCCGCTACTGAAGGTCCGTTCAACGACGCTTTTGCTTTGCGGAATGGAGAAAAATAAAAGTGCGCAATCGCCGGAGCGAAGGGAACTTGGAGAGTCTTCTTGCTGGTGAACCAATTAAAGCGTCACGTGGATGAATAATTAAACGATTTCGAGAGACTCTAGGTGGAAGTCTGCTGGGTAGTTTGTTAAGAGGGAATGTTGATTTTAGTTTTTACTTTTTTTTTTTAATACAATTCAATCACGATCCTCAACCTGATTGTCGATATGTGATTAATCGGGTATCAAGAGTCACTCGATACGTGGATCTTGGTATACGGTCTGTCTGGTTTCTTTAGCGATCTTACCGAGACCGGATTAATGTTCCTAGGGTACTGGAAGCTTCTTTTCCCTAGATAATACTAGGCCATTAAATACCGATTAAATTAATTGACCGTTCCGCTTGAGGACGAACAAGTCCCTGTCGATGGTCTTAGGTAAAAAGTGGTGTTACCAAACCGTAAAAAATTTACGCGTCATAAAGTTGGTACGAAGGGGACTGTTCATTTTTATTGATAATGTTTTTTGTCGCGGGGGTCAAAGTTCAATTTTTAATTATTGTCGCTCAATGGATATCAGGTGAAACGCATTAAACTGCTCGCGATATAAGTCATCATCCACAGTGTTACCGGGGGAGGGTAACATGGGAAAACACTGGTTTCATTATCTATTTTGCTTTCAGGGGATCAAATCAACCCTCAAGTATTTTCGGAGGTCATCGTTTTGGGGAATCTGACCTCGGGGCGTTGATGAGTAAAATCCACCACCAGCAAGATCTTATCCCTTCCTCCTTACGTCCTATCATCAATTTCATTCCTCTCGTGTTCTCCGGGTCGGCCCTTCTTTTTTTCTCATCCTTCCCCAATTTTTTTTTACTACCCTCCTCTGGCTCTTCTGTCTCTCTCGGTTCTCCGTGGTCCCTGGTCTGAAAATTCAGAGACACTCGACCCACTAGGAAGCCCGTCGAGCGGCACGTGGTTCCACGACGTCGCAGCGCCATACGCGTCTAATTAGTGGTACATATCAAATTACCTTCATGTAGATGCTTGACGTAAAAGACGAGTGCGAAGACGAGGATGACGTAGACGGAGGAACGGTTGAAGTATTGAGGGCTTGGGTACGAGAGGACGGAAAGGAAGCGACGGTTGCTGCGGGTCGTTGACGATGACGCGAAGGGTGAAGAAGAAGAAAAAAGATTTATCTGTTTTTACAATTCTCGTACGCTCGCTTGTCGCTGGTGATTCTTAATCTAACCTAACTCTCAGGCTAGGCTCTTTCCACTGGGTGGTGGGGATAGCCAGACACGTTGCGCAATCGTTCCGAGGCTACAACGCAGGGGTGACCTTCTCAGGCAAATATTCAGGCCATCTTCAACCTCCTCCCGACTTAATCCAACTCCCATGAATTACAACCCGACTTCTGCCGGACACGATTGTTATTTATTGCACGTTCGATGCTAATGGCCGACGCTCGTATTTACGCTTCCACGACTCCCGCAGTAAGGGTTAGGTTAGGAATACCTTAGTCCGCGTGACGACTAATTGAGGAATCAGGATAATTTACGAAATCGTTATGAATTGAGTGATTTTTTTTTTTTTTTTTTCTTTCTTTAACGCCAATAACAATTTTTCGCACAACCTGGACCACGTGCTTTAAGGGCTGTTCGCATGAACGAATAATGGAGATGGTCAGAATTACGTCGTATTTTCGAATTCAGTCATGTCCAATAAGGCGACGGACGTTCTCAAGAAATGGACCAGGAGACCTTCTAAGAAGTTTCTCCTGGGTTGGTACTGCGCCCGATGTCTCATCAGTCTCTCAGGAATCTTGGTCTAGGATTAGGAGCAACCGGCGTATCTGCTGCGTGAAGACAGTCCGAAGTAGAGTGCAGCTATTATCCAGCACCGACTGACTAGGCGCGCAGGAAGGACCCGTAGTACCTCGTAAACTTAATTCCCCTGCGGAAACTTACCGTGACAGGGGATTATAATTTTCCAGACTTCTTACCCGAGTACGAGAATATATCGCGTACTTACGAAATGACGTCGTGACTTCGCGAATCTTATGGGGATACTCAAAAGGTCACATAGAGACTGGCCTAAGGACAAGGAAGGGTCCTGCGAGATCAGGATTACCCTAAATTGAAAATAATTTTTAATAATACATTTTTTTTCTTTAATATCACGCGCACACTGCCTGCTACTCGTTACAGATATTTTTACTCGCTAGGGAATTCCTGGGGAATTATTCATGTGCCTCACTTTTTACCTAATAAATAAAAAATATACATAGAACTAGACGCCCCAATCCTCCTAGGATCCGTAGCTTCGAAGGTGGGTCTTGCAGGGATGGTTGGCGTGGAGTATCGACCGGGTCCTCGGGAGCAGCAGCAGCAGCGGCAGTACCCCCGGCTGAAACCCACCCCTCATTCAGTCCCAGTCCACCCCTAGCCAGGCATCCAGCCAAAGCTCAAGGGTTATGTGTGTCGCGAAATGCCCTCTTATATCGTATCCCGGTTACCTATCGAAAACACCCTTCCTTATCATCCCTGCCTCATCCCCCACCTTACAACCCATAGTTACATCCCTTACACAATTTACTCTATCGTTTCGACGAGGCTCCTTTTGACTTTTTATACTTTCGAAATTTCACTACCATATATACATATATATATACTTAAAAGTTACTACATTCCCCATATAAACTACCCTCCTTCTCGTCAACCATACCCACGTTCACCCTATCTCTATATATACCGATATATTTTCTACCCTTATTTTTTTCCTTAAACGGAACGCATCGTCCAATAATTTCCCCTGCAGGTATATACAACTTTATGCAACTACCCCCTTATCTCCGCGCATCCCCCCCCGAACCCAGCCCAGAACCGCTCGACGTCCGATAGGTCGTAGCGACGCTTTACGAGCCTCGGGAGACCGTATATAAATATATATATATATACACACACAGTAATGTATGTATACATATGTCCTTCTAGGATCCGCAGGGTTACCATAGCCCGAGGACGAGAAAATGTTTTCCGTCGTGTTTTTCTTCTCGTTCAATACCAACTGTGTACGTAACAGGAGCGCATGGGTCCTGGAAGTCCCGTGACGACGCAGTACACACAGGAGTATTAGAAGAAGTGGCATAGAAGTCCACCGCTGGGCGTCTATATATAGAATACTATTGAAGGTACGGGAAATCGTGGCTACACGTGTCTCTGTATGGGTGGGTGGGTGGGTGGAGGGGCAGAACGATATTTTAACCTGGGACAAGGGGGTAAGGTACCGGGCAAACCGATCCCGAACGAAACTTTTAATTAAATTCTCTTAACAGTTATAAAATGGACTCCTTTAATCATCCCCTAAGTCAAAGGGGTGAATTTTGTCGAAGCCAACGAAATTAACCTACGGAACACTGCAGGCGCTCGACTTCGTCCCTCCCTGTCAGCCTCTCGTGACCCCTTGACATGCATCGCCGCCGTTGCGCTTAACAAATCGCGACTATCAACAGGGTCCGGGAGGGGTGGGTTCGTGTCCAAACTAGCCTTGCGCAGTTAGTCCGGTTCGAGTCTCCGCTAATTACTCCTTACCCTTTTACAATCCCCTTGATATCGTCGTGGCAGTAAAACAGATTACGTATCTAGGGATGTTTTAGGTCAGGGGGGTCGATTGCTTTTCGTTGCCCCCTTAAGGCGAATGTCTGCGGTTAATCTTAGCTGGGAAATTTATTGTTTGTACTTTGGGGATGACAAATGTCGCTCCAGTCGACTGATAGACCTGGCTATAGTATGTTCGTGTTAGTTTACCACGCTGTATTATTCTAGCCTTACCTACTCCCTTGTTTAAGTAAGTGTACCTCATAGTGCCCTCCAATTATAATATTGTTAACTCTGTACTCCATGTGTATACTTTTTTTTGTACGCGTGTATTATTCCTACAGTTATCATCGACCGGATATATGTATACCTTTTAATAGTAGGTTCGTTATAACTCAGACTCGCGTTACTCGCCACTTGCATTCACAGTCCACTGTTTTCTGGCTGTGTAGTGGCGACTGCGTGCCACGCGTTATGCCGTTGTATTGATTGTCGTATCGTGTCGGCGTACGGCTGTAGCCCAGAGATAAGCCTGGGCTCTTCTTACCTGTAGCCACAAGCGCCGGGGATACAGTACCTAGCGACATACAGGGTACGGGACACTTTCAAAAAATTGGGTAATGGAAAATTATTTTTTTTTTCAGTTAAAAAAATTTTTTTTAAAATCTTTATTTACCTGACAGACGATAGGTGAAAGTTGACGATGTTACGTCTATTTAAGAATCATTTTTTATCACGAGTGGGTACGCTGACCTGTCGGATGAAAAAGAAAATTATTTTCCAATTTTTTTTTAATCTATGACGTCATATACGTGGGTCTGTACACTTGACTGATTCGGTGCCGCTCGATATCGTGTATCTTAGATGCCACACGGAAAGTTAACAAGAGCATATCGAAGACTGTCCAAGAGATATATAGAGCGGCAAGATGGATGAGTTATCGTTATCAGAGTCGGTAGGGTATTACGTCATCGGCATAAAATAATATTGATCGTCGATGAGAGTTCGCGACATCAAGAGAGATGTACGTCACGCGCAGTCAGCCGTTTCTGGTCCTTTGAGATGCTGAGGTAGGCTGGTCCTTCTCTGTCTTATTACCTTGCGCGACGCTCGGCGTCCTTCTGACGCGTATCGTTGTACGGGAGCCAATCGGAAGCCTCTTTGAATCTCGTGGGATGGGAAAAGTGTTGAAAATGATTGCGTCATAGGTTAGAAGTGCCAAGGACCTATTGAACTGGATGCATGTCTCTTGAGAATTTTTTTTCTTCTTCTTTTCTCAATTCATTTCCTTCTTATTCTTCTTCGCTCTTATCTTTACTCCTTTCATCTTCTTCTTAAGGCACTCTATGCATACATGTATACAGTCTCTTCGTTCTTTACTCTCTGAAGTTTCATTCGCTGGAAGCACTTTAGTGCTACCTGGTAATAACGTATTCCATATTAGGATGCCTAGATCTCTTTTCTCTTGGTGTTTCCATTGAGTGATATATATATATATATTTGAGTCAAGAATGAAGTTTTTTTTAGATACCTTTATCGGGAGTGATATGAGTATCCGGATGATCTTTGTCTTTTTGAGAAAAAAAAAAATATTTTTTTTCAGATAACAGATTTAGATTATTTAACTGCGAGGTACGTTAATACGTTTCTTTTCATAGCAACGTCTGTCGGATGTATTTATGATTTTATACGTATGTATGTCTCTGACGGTGTAGTATTGGGCCAATTAGGTATATAGCTGCACGGAGAAAAGTTTGTGGCAATCTTTATATAAAAAATATCGTGCACCAGTAGTAAATTGCATAGTAAAAGAGACTTATTCCAAAAATCTGATAAACATTCTTATACTGTATAAGAACATGAAATGTAATAAACGGAGATGAATGAAATAATAGGGAATTTCACGCTGTATATAAGTAAGCAATCACTAATGCGGAAGTGGTTCCAAACTGTCGCATGGTAAAGGTTGTCATACGATCTTGGACAGAATGCGTCGTAGTATAGTACTCCACAATATACTGATGTCAGTTTCAATGATACGGTAAAAGCACTGTTTAGAGATTATATACTAGGATTGTTTATCATATAGTAATGCAGCAACAGTGATAACAACATTCTCGGGAAAAAGTCTCTTTTACTATGCTCAATATGAGAATCATTATCAGAAAATTCTCTCCGTGTGCGGTAAGTTAGAAAAATTAATTATCTTTTTCACGCGGTCAGACGCAAACGTAATGCGAAAGCCGAGAGATGGGTTTTACGAGTAAGCCGGAAGTAGTGCACCTCGCGGCCGCAGACTGCTCTCGACTTTCCCGGTTTATTTCCGTTCTGGGTTAACGGAAAGAAACGGGAAGTAAAGCAGAGCCAACCGGAACTGGAAAATAGAAATAAAAAGACGACGGTACGTTTATGAAAGTTCAAACGTAATTCGTCCAGTACTCCAGACCGTGTAGGATCGTTATTTACAACGCGGCATAAAGTTTTACGTACGCGTTTGACGTACGAAAAAAAAACTCTTATTTCTTTATCTCTATGTTTTACAGGGGCTGTATTTTTTTTAATTTTCAAAATTTCTGCCTTCTTTCTCTCTTTAATCGAATCTTGCGATTTTTCAGGATAGAAATGAATTTTCCATGTCAAACGTAGAACGAAGATTTAATCCGATCTGCGTCAGTCCTACCTTGCGTAATCTCGTTTCTCCAGACGAGAATTGGATTATAAATAAAACGGAAGATGGGGATATTTTGCGAAATTCTACGTCAGGTCCGCGTCCCAATGTCTAACGAGATTTTCATAATGCTACTGGTGATCAGTCCCGAAAATATTTGCCCGCGAATTTTGAATTTCTCCGTTTTTATTTCCACTTTGACTAAAATTATATTTATTTTTTCTTTTAATTATAAAAATACCTGCAGCATCCCTCAGCTACAGTATATTCAACAACCTGGTCTCTGTTGAGTCTTTTGATCTGTGGTCAAGCAATTTTATTCCTCTATATAGGTTTGATTTCCAAGCATTCCTAAAAGGACTCGAGAGACCGTAGCACTTCGAGGGTGGAAAAGGGTACTGATATATTTTTAAAAAATTCAAGATCTTTTTCATCGGATCCATTAATTATGGAATTAAATGAAATTATTATAAAAAAAAATTAAGGGCTTTCTTTATTTAAAAAAAAAAAAAACATTCTTTATACTTGAATCCATTTATTACGGCTGACCTATGACGTCATACCTGTAGCAAAAGTCAACCCTAAATACTCCCTGGACCAATTTCTACCTCCGTAGAAACACGAATTCATCCCTTAAACTAGAACAGGTATCTGTCGTTTGAATGTATTCTAGAATATATGTTTGGTTTGAATGTACTCTAGAATATATATATATCCCGTAGAAAGTTTTCAATGAAATTTCCCACTCGCTGACAGAGGCTGAAAATGAGGCTGGAGTCGAGCGAGCAAAGGGACAAAATGTCCAAAGGGTTGGGAACCGTAGAAATTATTCTCAGGGAATTCGCCATTTGTATCGAATTAGAAATAAGGGTAGGTATGCAAACAACCTAGAAACGTGTTTCACTTGTGACAACACCTTTACGAAATTTATAACCCTTACGTACGTAGTTCTTGATTTTCGTCCCTGCATCCCTCTATAAGCCATCCCGACTCTCTACTTCATTTAACAAGAGTTCCCCCTCGACCCCGCTCCCACATAAAGACCGCCAGCCGCCCCTGGCTTTATTAAAAATTTACTTACTCCTTCACTTCTAGACACTTTCACACCGAACCAGTAAGTAGGTACGGTGAAAGACTGCAGACGCAGCATCCTTCCCACTTACTCCTTCTGCTATCTTTAACCCAGAATTCATCTTATCTTCGATATATACGAGAGCTCGAGAGAGCTGCCCTTCGGCCAATTTGAATTCCCCGGCATAAAGTCGCAGCTACTGCTCTGGTGAATCGAGAGACTATATTCATGTATCCTTAAATAAAAAACGAAAAATTCTTTTATTATAATTAATTCATAACGCCACCTCACTGCCGTAATCAAATTCATACTTGTATCCGTACAAGTGTCCCGCCCGTTACGGATATGTTTATGACTCCCGCAGTCCTTCGTTAACGGAGAGTATTAGCGTGCGCTTAGTTCGTGTCCTACAGGCTTGTTTATACACACAGTCCTATCAGGATAGGACAGCCAAGTGTACGGAAACGTAATGGCTCAACAGTTTAGTATATATATACGTATACAGTATAGCATAGGTATATGTACTGATGTATGCACGTATACACATATCCAATTGCCAAGGACGTTCCACTGGAGGTTAGGTTAAGTTTCGATCCTAACCCAAATTTTCCACATCAGCACAAGTACTAATAATTATACAAGTAATGCCGTTACATGATTTTTCGAATCACGGTCACTAGGTCACTCCAGCTGCCGATACAGATAACGATATCGCTTTCTGGTTCCCTTCGAGTCGTCACCGTTATCAGAAGCTCCGATCGACTCGTACGATTACGGCAAGGTTCTCGGAAGATTTGTTATTGTCGAGTTGAGGTCGAGGTGCTCGAATCTGTCGTGGAGAGGCAGTTTCCAGATGTACCGAGTTGCCCGGCTGAGGACACCCGACGGAGACGTCGTCGTCGACGGTCAGAGGTCCGGGTGAGGTAGCGGCGCCCCGCCGGAGAAAGGCAAAGGGCTGTGAAGCGGGTGGAGATAGTTTTGTTATGGATGAGAGCAGTAGGGGAATCCCCTGATCCGGGTTATGATTGTTGCGCTCAGTGCCCTGCGGAAGCGGCCGTGGAAGATCTCCAAAAGTTACGTACGTATTCGTTAAGGAACGCTCTCGTATCAGTTGAAAGGAACGACTCGAGGAAAAAGTTAAGAGTTATCGGCTATAACGATCTCGACCAATAGTTCCCGAATTTGACTATTTTCAAAGTCAGTCTGCCTCGGGATGCCGATCGGGGTGCCTCGCGCTCCCGGACTGTTTCTTCATAATTTTTCTAGCCGTCTTACCTATACGGCATACAAAGCTCTCGCAATATCCAGAAGATTCTATAGATTCTCTGTATGTCTTTCGGAAGTACAGCGTTGTGTTACAGTTCAATGACCCACCTGGGTGTCCTCTGGACGCAGTTCTCGACCTTCACGGATCAGCTGAAAAAGCTCCGATCAGGACTGCCAGTATATTAATTGGTGGAGGGGATTTGAATGTCGAAAAATAGGTTCCGTCGGACCTCCCTTCGACGGAGTCCAAACTGTCCCGCCTCGACTCCCGGGTTATACCGGGTGGTCGGTTCCCGGTGAAAAACAATTGGCTGGCGCCCGCCTCTAATGCGGAAGCATGGACGAAGGGTGGTCGGCCAAAGGTGCCGTAAATTACGTTATCGTTGTCGACTTAAGAGAATACGCAACAATACATATGCACACAGTACACACTTAAGGTGCGTTCACACCGCTAACAACGAATGTCCCAAATTACAATGGACCTTTGTACGGCATTGTACAGCTACCGCGCGAAGCCTGTATATACGAAAGCATTTACACCTAAATGCGGTTACGAAAGCGACATACAATTTCGCCCGTCGATTCAATGCTCCCATCCCTCGGAGCGGCTCGTCAACCCTTGCGTCAAAGTGGTGTCGGGATTCAGACGACTGGCTCTGCACAAAGCCTACGCGATATACGAAACTTGTGTACGCGGCATAAGGTTGCCGTCCAAGGTAACAATACCCCCCGCGTCTCCCCGTACATTTTTTAGCGAACACAGGCGAGTCGTAACTTTTTTTTTCATCCCCTTTATTTTTTTTACTTTGTCTCCCCTCCTCATTTTTCACTTCCCTCGTGCACTCCCACGCAGACGTCCCTCAGCTTCGTTCCTCGCGCGAGGCACGTAGCGCGTGGATTCACGGATTGTCCATTGTGTCTGTTCGCACGGAGCGACAAGCCCCATTACAAAGAGGCCTTTTCATGAATTATCTCGTCGCCCAACGTCAACCCGACTTTTCGCCGACAAACTTGGCTCCGTGCTTACCCAACTATATTGTCTCTTACCGTACACACTGCGGTCGTAGGACAGAGGCGGGTATTGAGGGTAAAAAAATTTTTTTCTTCTACTACCCTTGTCCTTTTTTTTGTTGTATGACAAAATGGCGGCGACGTTCTTTAAAAACATCCAGCTAGCCAGGTAACGTCCCAATGCCCCCCTGTACTATGCTGATATAGTGAAATCCGTTCGATACGTTGCTTCGATGGCTGGTAAGTACCAGATAGGTACCTACACGCCCCAGTTCCACATTGTTAATCATTAAAACGTCGACGGAGCATCGATGCAAGTAAAATTATTAACGCGTAACGCGATATTTTCCTTCGAGTCGGTTTCGCTCGTCTTTTTTTCTTCTCTCGGTCAACCTTGGTCGTTGGGAAGGAAAAAAGAGGCTCTTTCTAACCCAACAGTGGCCTTCGATCGTACTCGCTCGGGATGCTTCGTGCGGATGTCTCGGGTGCTGGCTGGCTGTTTCTTTTGCTCCTTCGTATGGAAAGCTAAGGAGAGGGCTATGGAAAATATTCATGATTTACTTTGACCTTGCTCACCTTTTTCTACCAGTCGGATGGGTTTGTATTCGTCTCGCGGTGGGTGACGTAATTTCACGGCGCTACCTTTATACAGGGGATACTGGGTATAACGCTGTGTAAATTGTTAAGCAACTGGTGAAACGGGGAAATGGCGGTGGGTGGGAGACGGGGTCGTGGGAAATTCGTTGGGAATATAGAAATTTAACGAGAACGACGGACTTGAGTATTTACACATGATGGCTATGCGTAGACTGTAACAGCCATATATTTCAACCCCCCCACTCGGTTGGCAAAGGAGCATGTCCTTTTACCGTGGCTCAATTCAGCCTGGTAGCCTGGTGCACAATCTCTGTTAATGATTGGTCGTCATGGTAACGCCCTCCTCTCTCCTTTACCTCCCTCTCTTTCTCTCTCTCTAGTATTCCCTCCGCTCGGGTCCCACCTCTATCTTCTGTCTTCGTTTCATCCAGCACCGTACTGTAACGACAAATATACGTATATAATGAAGGGTGATTCTTTTTTGGCGTTGGGGTGGTGGGAGAAATTCGTAACACGTATTTTTACGCCATTTCGCATCACGCTATTTTTAACTTTTTACTCGTATTAAGGGCTGCCATTTTTTTTCGGGGTCGCTCATTTTTACAATAGTCATTTTACGAGATCGTTATGATCGATTCGACTGTTGGATGAATATGAATTATTAAAAAAAAAAAATGTTTTTAAGGGAGGTTCTAGGGGGTGTTATCCATCATCCCTTATCCGTATGACGCAGTCTTGTCTCTGTATAATTGTATGTACCTTATAAAATTGTACTTTCACATCTCAGCGCCGCCCTTGCAACTTGACTCTAACGGGTGACCAAAAAAAAGCTTATGCGTAAATTCGGCCAATCACATGCCCCGTTCTACTTGAATCTGACGATTCCTCTCGATTTCGTGTTTCGCCGATGCTTCGCGAAGCAGTCGTTGCTACGTTGGCCTTTTCCCGATATTTCCAGCCAATTAAAAGACCATAGTGATTTTCATCGGACAGACCGAGGAATACACGAGAGAATAAAGGAGAAGGAAAAAGGTTGGGGCAGTGACAGCTGACTGACATGTTGACATATGACGGCTAGTTATAACATATGTCTCTTTTAGGAGGGTACGTATACCTATATATTAAGGTTTTATCTAGATTACCAATAGGGATGACCTAGCGAGGTCATCCGTCTCTTAACTAATCTCTGTGATGATCTTATCGGTATCTGTCCATTTTGTATTATTTTGACAGGAAAGAAAAAAAAAAGAAAAGTCGAGTCTCGTTAACTTCTTGCCCCGTCAAAAACTCATTGGCTCCGTGTTGAGTCGTTAGGGCTTGTCAGGTTGGCATGAACTTATATCGGTATAATAATTCCCCAAGAATTTATACACGGACAAAAAAAATTCTTCTTTAAACTATCTTTCGCTAGTAATGTAATTGAAAATGGAACTTTTTTTTCTAAAAAAAAAATTCCTAGTCACCAAATTCTCAGTACATGACCAATGGTAATCGATGTTAAAAATCGATTTCCCACGTCTGACTAGTAACATACCTTATTCACTATCATCGGTCAGACGACAATGGTCTGTTCAACGGTTGGCAATAATTCCCTAGACATATAGATACTTTTTCATTGATATCCATAAGCGATTGACTGTGATTTATAAGTAGTTAGATTTATAAGAACGTCGTTAAACTTAGTATATACAATTATACATATATGTATAGCTCCGCTAAACACATTATCCATATCAAAGTCCCCATAGTAGTCCGACCATCTCACTATGTGTGTATATATACATATATACACACACAATACTTTGATGCCAAGTAGAAACTTCCCGTAACCCTAAAGGCCTGGACAAACTTATCCCACAGCCTAGGGACTTTCATAAGTGTACTCTCTTCGCATGCTAGGGAAGTTTAGCTCGCATACGATAGACGCTTTTCATATGGACGATAAATTATTATACAACACTATACACGGTGTACGAGTATCACAGACCCGGGATTACCCAAGACATTACAGTAACCATATACAAGGCAGAACTTTGTATAACACAGTGATATATAAGGTGATCATACTTACCATATATACAGATATACGTGTGTACGGTGTCTTATGATAACGGATATATACCCAGTGTTCGAAAACGATGAGAAACGCTCGATATGAAGTCATTGAAAATATCGTTTTAACATCTGTTGAAATTGTAATTTTGTCTTTTAATCATCATCACGTTACACTGCCATTTACGTAACCTTGAGATATCGTGCTTACATCGCGTGACCTTTGTACCTGTTGCAGAGGTGCGTTCTCCGTGGTACGACGTTGCGTACAGAAAAGCAGCGGCCTGGAGTTCGCGGCGAAGATCATCAATACTAAAAAGCTTTCGACCAGAGGTGAGTTCATTGTTATTTATTTTTGGGTAAATTTTTCTTTCTTTTTTCTTTTCTCTTTAATTGTCTCTACGAGACTTATCGTCGTTTCGTTAGAGTCTTATGGACTTCCGTTCACCGTCGCTAGCCGGCGTCCTGGCGTTCGACTCGAGAAAGACGTCCGTATGTTTGAACTGTGCGGCGGGACGCGTCTGGCGTCTAAAAACGACGCGACGTCGTTGTCATTGTGCCAACATTCCTGGGGGGACCAACAGTTGGCAGTTAGTGTCTACTACGGTCATTGGGTTGGAAAATGTTATTCGCCTTCTTTGTAAAATGATAGCGATACTTTTGTGCGTGTGTGTACACATTTTTATTCAGGACTATCGAGCCACCTGAAGATGGTTCTGTTCGTTTGATTTTTAATAATTCACAATAGCAGAACCATCTTCAGGTGGTACAGCAGTCTTGAATAATCGCGTACATATCTGATTTCAGATTGAACGTATCGTCTGAAGATGGTTTACGGCGAGCTAACTTCAGGTGGCTCTGTAGTCTGTACAGGAATAGGAAATGACGTATGGGTATAATATGGATGGAATCTGTGAGAGGTTAGGGTTTGTATTGTAGGCGGATAGAAAATTCGTGGGATGATCGGTGTAAGGATTTGACCTTTAAACCTGTATTTGTAGGCTGAAGTAGAAATAGGTATATGAAAAAAAAACGGTGGGATTTTGGTGGTAATCGTCTGTATCCTTTTTATCGTGGATTTTCGTGGGAGGGGGGAGGCCGTACGGGGCGAATCTGACGATAAGCCAATTTTATTGGCGGATATTTCGAGCTCTATGGAAAAGTTCCTTTCTCACTTCCGGTCGGTTGGAATAAGTGAATTTGTGAGTCTTACGGCAGGATAGTATCGGACAATTTGATTTCTTTCGTCTAAGAGAAGGCGAGAAAAATGAATTTTCGTAATCACGACCTACGATACGAATGAAATTCGATTTTTTTTTTTTTTTTTCGGAAACTTTTCATGTCGCACGTGTCAAAAAATGTTTTTTCTTTTTTACGTCCATTTGAGAACGAAAATAATATCGAACGAAGCCAAAGGAGCGTTATAATCGAATCAATTAAAATACAATGGCCAACTTATCCGATAAACGGCATCGAGTTACGATTAATCGAATTAGCGGGCAGACGGTAGCAGTTAGGGAATAAGTAAACCTGAGTGCACTTATGTATAGTACCGTGTAGCATATACCTATATATATATAAGGGAGAATCCATAACTACGTTCTTAATTGTTAAAACGATACGACGAATACAGTAGAAGTAAAAGCTTGTTTGATTAGAAAGCAATTAAAGTCGAAACAAAAATGAGCTCCCATGCCAATAGATGCCCCTATTAACGTTAGAAACGACTAGAGGAATAACGGGGTGCAGAGTTTTATAAAGGGTGAGGATTATCAGTAATCAGTAAAACTACGAAAAACGTTACACGGAACGTGACACTCTGTGACTGGTCCCTTGTTCCTATTCGTAGGATAATACGTGTACATATGTATCCTGAGTGTGTAAGCAGCAGGCAGATTGAGATTCGTCACAATATATCCAGTGTACATATATAGCTATCAAAACTTCATCACTGGTTCAAATATGGATCTCAGAATGCGATGTCAATCGTGTGGTCCGAAATGAAGACTATTTCTTTTGCCTTGGTATGGGGCTGTCAGGCTTAATCGTACGGGACGCGCGGCGGCCATTTGTATATGCGTATAAATATATGCATCGGTATATATATATATATATATGAGTGGACCCGAACGCGCCCGAATTCGACCGAACAGAACCGAGCGCGTTGAGTCGTTTATAATTCGAGTGGCTGATTTCCAAAAGATTTGAAAAAATGATCACACTTCAGTTTCTATGAACTTTCTTTTTTACGCTCACTCGAAAGGAAGGATCAATTGGTTGTTTTTATTTAATTTGTCTTCTCTTATTTACACTTTATTGGCTCTTCGCGTTCCGAATGCCACTCCTGCCATTCGGGAATGTTGAAACGAATATCTGTTGAATTGAGGTAAAAAAGATGGCGAGATCAGTTTGTTTTAAGTGGACACGACGATCAACCGGATGCCTTTGTGCTGCTACTGGTTTTGTTAAGGTGACTGGTGTAGGACTCGAGTCAGACTTTTTGTCCTTTGAATCTTGTCAGTGACAGTTGAAGTAACGCGTTGACAGTAATTTTAGTTTTGGTAAATTCGGTGTTCTGTTTTTTTGTAAATTTTGAATTGGCGCGTTTTTATATGTCAATATAAAACCTTTATAGGTTTTTAGCATTTTCGAAGCTTTTTTAATAATATTTACGGTGTCTTCCTCGAGTCCTGCAACGTTGGCTGCACTGGCCGCGATCCAATTACGTTGGCTCGTTCGCCAGATGGGAAACGCAATCAACAATTAAGAACGGATTCCAACTCGCAAATGTTGCCTCGCGTGCACGCACGTAATGGGAATTCGTAAAATTGACAATTTCACGCGTTCCTCTACCGCGAACTATAAAACATAACCTCGTTTACCGACGCCGAACTTCGTTTCTTTCGTCAGACTGTAATTTCAGGTACTAAGCGTCTGAATACCCAAAGGCAACTGAAGATGGCGCGGGGAGCGTTCGTCAGACAGAAAAAAAAAACGTAGACTCCGTATACCTGGAGCTTAGGCTGCCTAAGCCTTTGTTATGATTTTTTTTTATCGCGACATAACCCTCGCAGAAGTCTTTATTCAACAGCAACTCGACCGTCCTTGTAGACTTTAGTGTTGCACAATTTTGAATTATTGGTCCGTAACGGTCATTCAAGATGGCGCGGGTGCAGTTTGTTGAGTACTGAAAAAAGTATACTCAGGATTTAGACTAGACCGTTAACGTCTTTTGTTATGATTTTCTTTATCATATTTAGGGTCACGCGTCCCAGACAGACATAAATGAAACGTTGAGAGAGAACAAATGAAAGAACAGAATAGCCACTGAAGAATGTATACAAAGGAAATAGTACATAGGAAATAAATCCAGAAAAATCACAATCCTATTACGTATAGCCATTACGTATTAACTCCCGTCGCCAGGATACTTTCTGTAAACGACACGCGTAAATCTTCCGTAAGTAATTTTCACTTTAGATTCGTCTTGTTGCGCAATTTCAAAACTTCGTGAAACTTCCATCTTTTTTTACAATTTCGTTATACGTACACCGTATAGCCAGGTAACCATTTGAAACGTGACGGAAAGATATAACGGGGTCGAAATTAATAAACTTGACTCATTGTCTGCTGGGTCTACAGATAAAATGGCGCATTTTCATGTGCAAAAGGTCCCGGATAGATAGTTATATTACATAGTGGGTTATTTAATGGCTCTGTGGGACATGTATATACATATATAACACCCTCACTTGGGAATATGTCTGCAATGGAGTGGCTGAGAGAGGGTTGAAAAAAAAGAAGAATATGGAGGATAATAAATTAATAAACGAAACAAGAAAATGGTGGGGAGTTTTAGCCGTGACCTTGTTCCAGTGACCTCTTGACCTAATCTCTAACTCCTCTCGCTTATTTACTGTATATATTGATATACCCCAGCTAATGTGCATCTCCTGCCTATAGATATATCGTTGTCGAGTAAATGGAGCTATTCTATGTCTCTTTGTATACGTGCGCCGTGTTCCTGTCGCTACATGTGTACTACCCATGTATGTCGCTGCTGATGTATGTATGAATATAAACTCCATCAGGAACTGTGGCGGCGCTTTCAGAGAGGCTATCCAATTCCGTTCAATTACATTGCTAGGAAGTAGAACGTTCCTCGACTCGTGTATCTCCAATCCCTTTTCCATAGTATTTCAATGGACTCGCGGAACGCCTTTTTTTTGTATCGGTTAAATCCAACCATACGCCATATTGCTCGCTAGGTGGGAAAATACGTGATAATTTAACGTGGAGGATTTTATCATTTGTATTTTTTCGCCACCCGTTATATATATATTTTTTTACTTTTTTTCTCTTTTAATCTATGGACATGCTATACCTGTTGGATCTATTTTGAGAACACGAGCAAAAGCATGCTGTATGGTTTTTTTTGTAATTTATATTATTTTTACTTTTGTATATTTTTTTGTCTACACCCGGTATACATATATATACATACATATATTCTAATATGATGATTGTAAATCAGTAGGGAATCTCTTGTCGTTCATTTTGAATATTAATAAGACCGATCAAGAAACCCCTTTAGAATGTCTTAGAACGATTTGCATTTCTAATTCGAGCACAAAATCCAGTTAGATGCTGAGAGCTCTGTCAAAACATCACGATTGGATCTAAAACTTAATGCCTCACTGTTGGAATGCCTAAGTGATAGAAATATTTTTGGTTTCTTTATTTTATTTCTGGTCGTTCAGTCATCGGTGAGCCCAGCCCTATTTTCGGTGGTATGAAAAAAAAAAATTTTTTTTTTCTACCTCAAGTCTCCGATATCTTTACAATTGAATTCCTCTGGTAGACGGTAATCCTGGCTTCATCGAGGGAAGGACTGCTTATCGTGGTAATCAATAGGGTCGCTGCTATCGTAAATGTACACAGAAGTAAACCTACCCCAAGAAGCTCAGTTATTTTTATACCATATATATAAGGGTTGCTGGCATGTATGCACGCTCGCCTCTCCTTCTGGTACGACGGTCTTGCTGGATAACGAGTTTAGCGCAAACAAGGGTGGCTTTTTAGTAGCTACCGCAGCGAATTGTCTATGGAAGCCATTATCATCCCTTATCATAAGGATTTGGCATTGCTCCGAATCTTGGGATGTATTACGCCCGTGTGATTTTTCGCCGATATTTGTTTACGTCGTTTCGCGAGACACTACTTTTTTTATTTCATCCCTTAAGGGAATTGCGCGAATTATATGACAAAAAATTTTTATCTTTTTTATAACGGTATCTTGACGAATTTTTTGGGGAAATTTTTTTGCCCTCTTCGTATATTAATGTACCTCGGGGTGGAGGGAGCTGAGTCAAGTAGTAATGGAGGGTAAGAGGTCGGCCTGGGGACGGGCGGGCATCCGTATGTATGACCTGGCGTAATTACCGCTCCAGGCTCCACGCGTGTAGCCCAGCAACGAGAAACCACCCTCTTGGAAAATGGCCACTTTGTAAAAACAACCCCTACGCCCGGGGTGAACCTTGAGTGGAAATTCTTGTACGGCAGACGGGATGGCGTTGATTTTCTTTTTTTTTGTGTGGAAATTATTTTTTGGGCTGGATCAAAGATTCTTTCTTTTTTCAGGTACGCTTTGTTTTTTTGTTATTTCATAATCCAACCCTTATTTTTGCGTTATCTGACGACAAGTGAAAGTCACCCTTCACAGCTTCGTATTCGCAAAAGGTGACGAAGTGGCTTAAAAGAGTTATGATAATTTTTACAATTTTTTCAAACTCTTTTCCGCTACGACAACGAAGACCGAATCCCGCATGGAGTTATCGCGACCTGAAATTTTTCCTCTTATCAGAATTCCCTATCGGTGGTTTAAAGCTTCCCTTGAAAAAGACCATTTAATCGTGTAACAGGGGTAGTGAGGGACTTGAAACGAGATACGTGGCCGCGCATACTTTAACCCAGCCATCCGAATGGAATACGATAGCCAAGCAGACTGGACCCGGTACTTCGGTGTGCCGAGCTGGCAAACGATGCAAAAAGAGTAAGTCGGGTAACGAAGGGGATGAAATAGGGTAAGAAAAAAAAAAAACACGGATTAATTTTCTGGAAAAATTGCTTGCCCTCTCGGCCCGCTATAAAAATGTCGATTATCCAGATCGCGAATTCATATCATTGCTGGACTCTATACCTTTCCAATAGCCACCCTACTGGAATATATTTTCAGGGACGAACCAGGGGGCTGCTCCACTCTCGAAATTTTTTGGTACTAATAAATTGTACCTTCGAAAATCTTTTTCACTTTGAAAAAAAAAATATTTATTTTACTTTTACACGCTCCTGCGGTTACACCCTTTTTTTTTTTATTCGAAATTTCTGCCCTATTTTATATTTCACCCTCGAAATTTTTATACTACCCTTTCGTAACTCGGATATCGTACTTTGCTATGTGCCTCATATTCCGGGCGGTTACTTCTGCCATTTAACGTGGCTTTTTAAAGAGCTTTGGCGTTATTAAAAAAAAAGCTCCCTGTAATCATGCAAAGTGAACGCCGCCGCCTCTTTTCACTCGTTAATTTTTTTTCACTGTGCGACGCCATCTTGACGTGTATTTTCACTCACTGTTATACCTGTATACACATAAATTGATTCTCTTTTTTTTAACAGCTTTTCAGAAAGCAAAATTCGGAATTTTTTAGTCACTCTTTACACTGTCTGACTCTTCGCAGCGTTTTCCACTTACTCCGTCGTTCCTCTGTCTGACTACCTAGCGACACGAACCACGTCTATAGTCCGTTCGTCATAAAGCTCCAGACTTTCTTATCGTACGAGTCAAGTGCTGCTATCACTGGGTATGCGTATCCGTTACTCAATTAATATAGCACGTTCTACGCGCAAAGGCCAACCGCGAAGAATTTCGTCATCACCCGGTGAATTTCAGCAGGAAAAAACGACGGAATTACACAACATGGCTGCAGTAGCTTTCACGCTAGAACATCGAGAAACTAGTGAAACGAAATTCCTTTATTACATATATATATATACACATATATAGACACACATACTCACCATGCACGTACAGTGATAAATGACTAGACGGAATTTATTGGCAAAATAATTACTGACCTTATTACCCAGGTCATCGTCCCTTTTACGTATTTCTATACCTGTATACACCCTTGCACCTACAGCATACCTGTATATATGACCTTTGGCCCCAGAAAAAAATAATTTTTAATTATTCAATGATTTCTCACTTCAGGCCACCCCAACTTTTACTACATCCCATAGAGGAAAATTATTATTCGCAAATTTGACTTTTCGCACATTCATTTAACCTGTCGGGTTTCCCATTTCTTTTTTACCGTCAGATGCATCCTGGTACCTTTTAGGTAGAAAATACCAGGGAAAAAGATTGGACGTTGGCAGTTTTTTTCCTGTTAAAAATTGCATTTTTTTTTCTTCTTTTTTTTCGGACTTGTATACATATCTATAGTGTGTACGTACACACGCGTGCAGCTGCAGCAGCATATTTCTTTCATTTAATTTTTTTTCTCTTTCCTTTTCTCTCTATGTTAATACGTTCCGACTATCCCAACTTGCATCTATGCTGATATATGCTCCTATCCTGGCTCTAACGGGACTAATGTATGTACATAACGTAATGAACGCTGATGACCAGTTTTCTGATAGTCCCAGTGGGACGCGTCTCGCGACCCCGAAGACACGATAAACTCTGTGGGACTTAATGGAAAATTCATGAACGTGACGTCACGAAGTTCAGTCACGTGGGAGGTTAGGGGGATCGTTGTCTCGTTTTAAAAATTTCATAAGAAATTTTACATACTTGATACATCCCCTCTTTTACGACGACCGTACACTATATAGGTACATATGTATGCTTTTCCTTAAATGCAATATACATACGTTTTTCTCCATGTGACTCTCACTTCACATTCATTATATATTTATTTTACCCACCGCGTATGTGGTACACGTGTGCTTTAAGGATATATTTCCGTCCTTGGATAAGTTACTCGGTGATGTCACAGCTTATACATGTATAAATAACGTTAAGTACAGGTTAGATTTTCGGCTGAGAAAATATGCGCGGGATTTTCAAAATTTACGAATTCGACCAAAAATAAGAAAATGACCGAAGGAAATGTAGAGGAAAATTGCGGCTACCGAGGGGAATCCATATGGTTTATACGTTGTCAGGTTGGTAATTCTTTTCGAACGCGGACGAAGTTTTGATCCTGCTGAAAAGTTAGGGAATGACCTCTGATAAAAAGTTGAAACTTCTCCAGTTGGCAACAGTGTATATCCGTATAGCACGGAATCCCGATAATTTGATTTTTCCCGTAAACTTTTTCGCAAGTCAATTAAAAATTTTCCAATCTCGTTACGTCAAAATAAAATTATCTGTAGGTGCGTGTGTGTATATATATATAGATATTTTTTTTTCTTACAATTTTCTCAAATTCTCATCGTGCCTCCTGCCACGTTCATTGAAATCTCAAGAGGCAGACATTTTTTTTTCCCGCAAATCAATAACAGAATCTCAGTCACATTTTTCTCGCGCAGCCCTTACGGAAGTTTTCATATTTTTTTTCAAAGTCCTTCCACGCCAGGCTGCCCATAACGCGTGTCCCGTCGGCCGTAAAATCATACGTAAAATTGGCCGTCCAGTAATTGGCTACGCCCCTGGGCCCCAAAGGATACCGAGCCTTTTCACGTTTCACAGGATCTCCCACGCGCACACGTTCCATTCAAATATCCATAATGAAATTTCAAAACGTACAGCCCGCATTTCCTTAACCGTGCGAGGATTCACAAAGCAATTGTTTGCCGGTGCGATAAGGCTATTTTAAGAGGGAGAAGAGAAAATAAGCAGGGCCGTACCCTTACGCGATATAACCAGAGGGCATCGCCTCGATCTAATTGGGATGTTACGTAAAATTGTTATTTTCTCAAAAAACATTTTCGTATCGACAGACCAGCCAGGCGTATCGTACAAACATACGCGTGGGGAGGAGGAATAAAATAAAAAAATATGATAACAATAATAACATACTACATTTAGCCTTCATATAGTATATATCATATATATTTTTTTTAATAAAAAAAAATACTAAACGTGAGTCTAGGAAACTCATATCCTCGACTCGTACGAAAAATCTGAAAACACGAAAATATATACTCGAAGCAAGAAAACGTAACGATGGGCTATTTGCGTAATGTCCGCCACTTGACGGGCGTTTAAGCCAGGGGGTGGGCAGGGGGGGTGGGACATTTAACCGGTAGGGGGTTGAAGCCACCCCCCCTCGACCCTCTGATAGTATCCATTTCTCGTTGAGTAAGACTGACATATTTTCCGGGACGTCGCTTCTGAGGGATGAATCGGGTAGAGGGAGGGGTTGAGGGAGGGGGGAGGACGAATAAAAAAAGGAAAAAAAAAACATAGGTTAAAAGAGACTACAAAGCATATGGACGAGACGCAGGAAAAAAATTTTGTTATTCTTTGTCACGCGTATTTTGATTTCGGTATCTTTATCTTTTTTTTAAATATTTTTTTTACTTCCCTTAACGAACGTATCTCAACCCCTCTTGACTACCGTTGAATCAAGTTGACCGAAAAAAAAAAAAATGAAATTACACGGTATTCGTTACAACCCTGTATAAATTTCCTCAAGGCCGATCGTCGCCAGTAGCCATCGCCCCCTTTGGATACGCGGCGAAAGGATTGGACGCTTCTCGAAGCGACCGGAAATGGACACGTGGCTACGGGAAGGAAGAATGAAGTTTCTACGAAATCTTTTTTTTTTTCATTCACTTCACAATTACTTTTACCCGTTAAATTACGGTGGGCTTTATTTCTACGGGCAATTGCTTAAGGGTTGTTTTTGTCTTTCGGACTGCTTTTCCCGTGCTGTATCTACTTCACTGGAGATACTTTTCAATAGTATTATATTGCTACTGTGCCCTATTACTTTTTCTACCGGTATATTGCTTTGAGAAGTTCTTACTGGGATTACGTCATTAGCTTTGATTAGATTAAAATATA